>CAJPEV010004307.1:0-23212 GCA_905338385.1 Darwinula stevensoni | reverse complement strand
TATAGGATCCTATAGGATTCCTTTAGGGTCCTATAGGATTCCTATATATTCCTTTAGGAATATATAGGAATCCTATAAGACATTTTCGTAAGGGTACAGCCCCTCCATTTTACTTCTAGTCCCGAGAATACTGGCTTAAGAGTATCAGTCACCCCACACCGCCCCCTCCCTCTGTGCGAAGCCCTGGTGACGCCACTGACGGAACCACTCTCCGATCGGTCTTTCCTAGAAAGCGCATGCGACCTAGAGACATAGGTGATCTTTCGGCAGGAGACCATAAATAGAGAGATGTCCGCCCTCCAGCCGAGCAGAGTCTCTGGAATCGCCCGACGCGCCGTTCTTCCATTCGTTCCTGCGACTCGTCGATCGTCATGAAGGTGGGCGTTTTTCGAGCTTTTTTTTCGACTGAATTTCGCGCGGGATTCGAGGGGAACCGATTTTGTTTTCTCCCGAACCGTGGTAATCTGATAGAAAGGAAGGGGGGAAAATACCATGATGATGTTCGTCCATGCAGTCATGGTTCTTTTTTTTTCATTTCCATCACCATCGAATTTCGGTGAGTTGTAAATGGGGTACATGGTAAATAGAAAATAAATATATGGTAAATGGTAAATAAAATCCGCTTCCCGGATGGACATTCGCGTGGAAGATCTGACGGATATAAAAAAGGGAGAATTTCGGACTTCTCCGAAAATCACCATGATTTCCCCAATTTTTTTTTTGCTCTTCCTGTCCAAGAAGATGAAAAAATGGATAGTGAACATGTAGTTACCGTTCGCTTGTCATTGAAATAGTGCAATCAAAAATGTCGCTTTCGCCAACATCTTTTTTTTATTTCACAAAAATCCATCTCGTCTGAAGGTGCGATTCGCCCTCGGGAAACGCAAATATTCGGAGAGAAATCCAAGTTGGATTTTCTCGGATTGGATCCGTTCGCCTCGATCCGGTGGCGCTTTTCCCCCATAAAAAAATCAATTGTCTTCGGGTAAAAAAAATTAAAATACTTCCCAAAATAATTAAATACATCCCTAAAATTCGTTCGAAAATAATAATAATAATAATGTGTGGGAGTAAATTTTTTCCTGCGGGTTTTCCCAAGGGATCGGCGAAATCCCTGTTATTTTCGTAAGAAAACTTCGTTACTCTTCAAAGTAGGCATGAAGAGGGATTTTCCATCGGGACGTTTTTTGCATGAAATATTTCCAATATCTTGGTTTTGGCAATATCTTGGTTTTGGCAATATCTTGGTTTTGGCAATATCTTGATCTGGGGAATATTTTGGTTTTGCCTTTTTGCGCGAGTTTATTTCCATGGGTACCTCGTCATACGTTTTGCAACTTTTTGAGAACTTGAAGCATTCCGAATTTTCTGGATTTTTTTTTCTCGAAATGCAATATTAAGCTGAGAGAAGATAAGCATGAATACAATTGGGAAGTTGCCTCTCGTTCCAGATCTTGTTTTGGATAGCCGCTTGGATGTGCCTGGTCTCCTCTCTGGAGCGGGCCGGAGCGCGGCCTCAGTACTATTATTCGCCGTGGCATCATGCCTACGTCGACCTGAGCAACTACGACCTGAGAGGTCGACCTGACCTGAGCGACCTCGACCCGAGACTGGAATACTTCGAGGGCTTCGACGATCTCTTCCCGAATTCGCACGGATATCATCTCGCCGACACGGCCGACTGAGAGCGTCGGTCGTTCTCAGTCGACGAGGGTCAGTTCCGCGGCATCCCCTGTCGACTGCGCCGGATTGGGTGGCCGACGTTCGCCGACGTTGTCTCTATTTGTGTTCACTTTCGATTTGACGCTTTCGAAATTAAATTTTTTTCGGGCTTCTCGGCCTCTTTGCATGCGGTGACACTTCGGGACGATGAAATGGCAATGAGATGCGGGAGGCTTATTGGATCGTTCCCGATCGTCCCCGATCGTCCCCGATCGTCCCCGATCGTCCCCGATCGTCCCCATCGACATCCTTGAACCTTCATTCGAAGTTGACGTCGGTGGATTTCGCCACTATCGTCTCCTGACGATTAATTCCGAGGGAAACCTGAATGCGAGACGTGGAAAAATCTGGGAAATTTTCGACCGATTCGACAATAAATTGGAGTTGAGAAGTGTCTGAACCTCGAACGCATCGCGTAATCATCCACTCGACCGATTACTCAACATCAATGATGGGCTGAATGCGAGAGATGAGGGAGTAACATTCAATTGATTTCATATTTTTCTTCGTGGATTCGTGGGCATACATCGCATGAGAGTCTAAGGCTAGAATGTGGTACTCTGCATATTTTCGTTAATGTTTCTCTGCGTAACCGTGGGAACAAATATTGGGAGATCCGATAACAAAATAAAGAACAGACCAAGAGCAATGCAATGTTAGAGACGCGAAAGCACTCGCATTTGGATTGTAAGGAAACATGTCCTTCCCCGTGCAAAAAGCGTTCGCGGTCGTTCGTGATGCAAGCGGGAAGGCCTCTGTAGGCCGACTGCGCCTGGGACCTTCGGCCGATCGGTCTCGTCGGACTCCGTAGAGAGGAGGATGTGAACAGGTATGGGGATGTGAACAGGTATGGGGATGGTAACATGTATGAGGATGTGAACTGTAACGTGGCGGACCAGATACCGAAGTCAAATCAACTTCATCAGATAGGATTATCAAATCTGATTCACGGAGATGATGGGATGAAGTAGTTCCGACGGAGCGGCGAAGGAGAAAGGAAGACCTTGGACGCCAGCGAGGGGCGGACGGGGTGACCGATACGTTTAGACGGGAAAAAGGGCAAGGACAACTTTATGACAAGGGGAATGTACCATCACGGGGATGTTCGGTCGTCGCCTTTCTCACTCTACTTCTTTGGAAACACTAGAAGCATACCGAGGGAGGCAGAGAGGTGTTCTAGTGAAGCCACCTTACAAAGCACCCAAGATGTAAAAGTGCTACAATAATTCGGAATGTTTGCCCTTTCTATATACATAAGGTTTGTTACAAAATGGAAGTGACTGTACCCCTACATGTTCGAATGTGACCCTTCTACATAGTATTGGTGTACATCATGAGAGCACGTGTCTACTTGAACCAGTATTAGGCTAATTGCCGCTTAATGAAGGAAAATTGCTAACGTTTTAGTCGAGGTCCTGTTCTGACATCCGTGTTAACCGACACGTGCTGGAATCAAGATTAAACTTTAACACCGCACGTTGTTTATGGAATTTACCCTTTCTCGAACCCATTTCCTTGACATGTACACGAACTAGAAACTGGATCCAGAAATTAATGGGAATAACTTTCTCCCCAATTGTCTACCAAATAGAGGCTTTTTCTGAAACCTAGATGACCAATGAGGAGGGTGGTGAGTTTAAGAAACTCCTCCTCCGAAAATCCTGAAATCTTGAAAGTAAGAGCCAGTCCCGAGCTGTAGGGGGACTCGGCTCTACCTTTTGATCGTGGTTCCCTCCCTCAAAATTATTATTTTCCTTTTCATCACCTCCCCTACCAAAGATTTGAAGTGTCCCTTTGGTCCCGAAGCTTCACATTAAATTCGATTCAGTGACGATTATCTGAGGACAGGACACGTGAGTTTCCTTCGACCCTGAGTAGTATTTTCAAGCCAGGTGCTAGGGACAGATTGGGTAAGGGATTAAGCCTGAGGTAAATCTTTATCTAAATCCTTAAAGACCGAAATGCATTCCATGTGTTGTGTATGTGAGACGGACCGGTTCTTTTTCTGTTGATTAAGGTTCCTAATACATTTTGTTCCTTTTATTTCGGCACTGTCCTCCAAGGGTCAATATTATATTATTTTGTGTTTTTTTTTGTTCAGTGAAATTTATTCAATTCTCATAATAAACCAATTAATCAGACTCGGTGTGGTGATACTCCCATCTCGACCTTGAACAGGCACGAATCTCGCTCACCAAAAGGAGTTCGTGGAGTTTTTTCCGGTGCGAGACGTTGAGAGAGTTTAAAGGTAATTTTTTTTTTGCTGAAGAAAGTGAATTGCCTAAAATCAGAGGAAAAATAGAGAAAGTAGGTCGTTTCTTTGTATCTATTTGAGTGATTGATACAATCCGACCCACGTGACAGAACATGTATGGGGATGTGAACATGCATGGGGATGGTCTGGCCTTTCCCGCTATTTAGTTTCTCTCTCAGCGGCTGTGTCGCGAACGCCGTTCTCCGGTGCTTGTTCCGGAGAGAAGAAAAAATTCCCCAAGGATGTGAAGAAAAGTCTTGAAAGATGTGAAGAAATGTTGATCTTCCGGAAATTCCCTGTGACTATTCGCTGAATCTGACTGTCCCGGTTAAGCCAGGTGCCCGCTAAAATAAATAGATTGCCACTGACCTTCGATTTATTGTTTTTTCTCCTTTTTGGCCATGAAAGTGAAGTTAAATCCTTCGCGTTCGATCATCTTCCGCGGAAAAAGCAGTCAAGAAAAAGAGAGTGAAGTAAGGAAAAAAAACGTGAATTTAAATTGACCGTTTGACGAGGGCGTTCCATATGCACTTCGAGGCAGGATACACTGAGACGCAGAAAAAAAATATTTAACACGACTTCTATTCTGTTTGAAAGTCGTAAGCCATGAAACGACTGGCATCACAAACCGGGACGGTGAATTCGGATAAGCAAGGTGAAACGCGGAGAGGGTGAAACACAGAGAGGGTGAAACGCGGAGAGGGTGAAACGCGGATCCAGCAGGAAGCCTCAGCCGTAACAATGTCCGTAGTAGCCGTGGTAGCCGTGATGATGCCCGTGGAAACCGTGGTGGTGCCCGTGATGGTGATGCCCGTGATGATGATGATGATGATGGCGGTACGGCAGAGCGTGCATGCCCTTCGTGAGCATCATCAGCACCAGCAGGAGAAATCCTCCGATTCGGATCCTAATTCGGGCAAGAAAGGCAGCGTGGTGAAAATTGTAAATAAGATAACAAATATTTCATATAAAATAATACACATATAAACATATTTCAGTGTCCATTTCATCCTAATAACGTTTGTCTTATGCTTCATATCGACGCATAAATTTGTAATCCTATATTCTAAGGGGTGGTTATTTTGCACCATTATTTCATATTTTATTCATTTCATTTTACTCGATTTCGCTCGAAAGAAGGAACTAAACTAAGCGTTTTCTGCCATCCCTAACCGAAAAGAAACTAACAGAACGGCGTGTCATTGCGATCGAAGAGGTGAAATAGCATTGCTGCACTGCGCAATTCACGAATTTTCCCCATGGCGAATTGTTCGCACTTCACGTGAATCGAGCGACTTTCTTCGAGGAATGCGAAATGCCCGATCCCTTCTTCTCGAGAAGAAACTGTTGCAATTAAATTATGTTCGGTAACAAGGGAGAGACCTCTTTGAACTGATTGCACTTCGAGGTCGATAGCGTCTCGCGTCACGGCGCGCGTCACCCGTGACGAGTACCGTTACATCAGTGCGCCTATTGGATGGTTTGCAGCACCCGACAATCGGGATGGAGTAGTACATCACACGACTGAAAATAAGGAATCATTGATTTTTCCGTCGAATGCAACTGTGCAACATTTTTTTCATGCTGCACGGTCAGAATGAATGAGCGATCATGCGCCTCACGCGATATTGAAGCGAATCGGGTGAACTTGAAAAAGGCTCAAGGACTGAGATTTTCTAAAGCAACAGGTCGAACGCGACAGAGTTAACCACGGGCCGCGATGAGCATCTGATGAGACTCACATGACGAATGTGGATGCAGATCGCGAGAGGGAGGAGGCAGCAGGCGAGGAAGGCGGAAGCTCAGATTATGTGCGACGAGGAGTCGACGCCGAGGTTTAAAAACCCCATAAGGGGTTAACGGAGGTGCAAAGGGAAACTGGTTCCGGGGATTCCCCGGCGGTGTGTATTCATCGCTTCCGTCCTTTATTGACGGAGACGGCGATCGTAAGGGAAGCTGTTTTTCTTTCTTTGTTGACCGAGTCCAAACTACGTGGGCAAACGATAAACGGGAGAAGCTGGAATGACACATCTCCGTGGGAATTCCCCTTTTTCTCTATCTCTTCTTTTCGTCCCTTCTCGAACGAGCCTAATGCTTACGAAAATACAAGACCGAAAACCCAATCTTCCTCCTGGAGTCATTCGGGGACAATTAGCCGAATCCCTTCGTCACCCTCTTTGGGAGTGTGGTATTCCTGGCCTCCAGCGATTTCCCGCTTCCCAAATCGTCCTTGAATGCGTCCCGCTCAAGAATGACAGCAGAAACGATTAGAAACTGTTTCGAATCCGCTCAGCACCAATGACACAAGCCCGCACGCCTTGGGAGCACCGGAACGACGGAAAGCCAGAGAGTAAACGGCCATTTTTTCCCCTTTCTATGATATCGGAAAAAAATGAAGTAAACTCCGTCTTTGGAATATACTGGAACAGGACAGCACCCATAGCCAGGGTTAATTTTTAAATATTATTTCATGTATTCATATTTGTTATTTTACTAAGTCATTATTATTTTAAATTAGATTCGAGATTATAATTATTTGTTTTTGGAGGAGGGGTAAGTTACCACATGCCAGGGGTCTCTCTAGAGAATTAAAAAGAGAATATGATCATGTTTCTCCTTTAGCAGTAGCAATATCATGCCCATATTTTTTATTATTTCCCTCTCAATGCCAAGGCCATGAAGAAGCTCATATTCCCTAATGAGAACCCCATACGTGAATAAGTTAAACTTATCCGAAAGGAGTTCCAGCAGGAGATGGTATACACAGCTTCTGTTCGCCTTAACCTCTGGCTGAGGGGAAAGTAATGATTCATTTTCCCGGGAAGGAACGTGGCAGAGGACGATAAGCTCATATTTCCCACAACGAGATCCTCTGTTTTCGTATGGGCTCGTCAAAGGGAATATGGGCTTGTTTCTGGCCTGGAATCCATGATTCTGTCTCGAATATGGGGATAGCTAATTAGGAAGTGTCCAAGTTTATTGATTGCCATAACAAGTTAAGGCGAGACATACTGAGAGGTACAAAACATTCCTGTGAGTGATAATTCCATGGATAAAGGGAAGTGCATTATTGTGTACTGCGAGATGTGCAAGACGCATACATCCATCCTAGAGGAAAACTTAAACATTTTCCCCAAAAACTTTCCATCACAACGTAGGCATATTGGATTATCGGATTTGGTCCGATAATGGATCGATGATGGAATGACAATATTGGGAAGCCGATATTTACCCGATATAGGCAAAATTGGCCAAGGTGCAGCCGATATTACAAATGTTGGTCCAGCATTGAGCCAATATCTAGTGCTTAATGGATGGTGAGTGAGCATTCCAATAAGTGATATTACCAATTTGTCCCAACGTTCAGTCGGTGTTGAACTTCAACGTTCACCTGAGTAATTATGAGATGAGAGTGATGAGAGACATTTAAATATCGAATTATTGTTAGAAACAATGCCTTCATGACGCTGGGAAGGTTCAAACTAACGTTCATAACCTAATGCTGATTGAATACTGTAAAAACTCGTTCACGCTGATGAGTCGAAGTTGCGTTTATCTGGAAGTTCAATTCGTTTAACTCGGATTTGCTTATCTGGAATTTCCCGATATTTTGAACGACATTTTCATTACCGATTACGATTTCATTATGGTTAACTTGAAATCGGGGTTGCAGGCGGGGAGGGAGAAAATTATTGTCGGACCTATCGGTTTGGCGAATCTGTGAAAGGCAAAAGAACCTGTTCAGTAGAAAATCTTTTTTTTTTAAATCGATTTATTTCCGTTTCTCCCTCCTTCACTGACGCCAGTGGAAAGGATTAAACCTGAGGAGTAAAACCGAAAAGCTATAAATAGAAGCAACCTCGAGCACTTTCCCTGTCTGTCTATCGGTCTCACATCCGGTCATATTTGATTTCCGTAGTACCGGATGAAGGGAGTTGTGATGAATGAATTTTGCATACGGAGTATTAGAGTTTCCACGGGCATGAATAAATGCTAATTATAATGAGGAGGTCGTCGCTTCTTGAAATGAGATTCTTGAGGACGAATAAAATTGCCCCATTATATTCCATGACGTGGGTCATTTGAATTTTAATTGTAATTTTTTTTTCCGGGTAGAGGCAATTCCTAATATGTCGAACTTCGAGTATTTCAAAAAGATTTGCCTTGTCCCAAAAATTTCGAGATAACGAGTTTTTACTGTATTCGTTTGTTACCTGGATCCTTTCTCGTCCCCCCACCCCCACCCCCCCACCACAGACATGGATGCAGGGATGGGGAGGAGGAGTCGGGGGTGATTATAGAAGCGCCTTTCCATGAATAATTTCTATATCCCCCACTGCTCTAAGAGATGTGATGTCCATCACGGACATATGCGATTCTCATAGGAACCTAGGAGATCCTATAGGTAGCCTTATGTATACGTACACATTTTCATCAGAAACAACAAAATAGGGTTGAATGGAATAAAATAAAAACCAGGATTCCAAATATGTTAAATTTTTTTTATAGCTCCAATAGTTTAGGCCTTTGGAAAGGGGGGGGGGGGGGNGGGGGGGGGGGGGGGGGGGGGGGGGGGGGGGCACAGGTGCCAAATGCCCCCCTCATTTTTCCAGATGGGGGCAAAGGGTATCTTTTCCCCCTCCCCACCCCCACTTTTTAACCTGAGAGTGATGTCTACACGGCAATTTGTGACTTGAGTACCTTCGTGGCATTTAAAGGTGTTCAGAAAGTAAGTTTAACTTGAAGCGAGATTAAAGCCCGAGGAGGAATACCGTGGCAGGGCATACTTGGCAGGCACCCGGTGGCAGTTCTTTTTTTGTCTCAGGTTCCGGATCTCCCATCCGATTAGACTTCGCCTCCCTTCATCATTGACCATGTAAAGGCTAATGAAGGACCAGAGGAAGGCCTGGAGAAATATCGAACCAGAACAAGGACTTCAATCTGTAACTTTTAACGGCAAAAAAACTTCCCAGCGTCATGAAGGCATTGTTTCTAACATTAATTCGATATTGAAATGTCTCTCATCCTATAGTATCATGTAGATCCTATGGATATAATATCTTCTGGGATGACTCCCGTGAAATTCAACAGTGGATACGGCATCCTCCCAGGAGAATATACTAAGTTGCACAGGAAAACGTTCCGCCGTGATGATTGTTCTGACCGGAATCTTGTTGCCGTGACGAAATCAAGAACTTAAGGTGTTTCGACGAAGGATTTAAATCGTAAATGCAGCGTGGAATGCCGAGCCCATCTCATTAAACGCGAATGAAGAGTAGGGAAGATATCCACTTCAGGTTAAGCGATGTTGGACTAAGAGAATGGTGTACCCGGCTCCTTCCGATGTTCGCTGCATACCTATTGCAAGTCACACTGGAAATCCTAAACAAAAATTGAAAATTGACTTTCGCCCCCGAATGGGTTGCAAATGTTTAGAAACTGGTTGAAATATATTGAAAACATTCCCGCCCTCGCGGCGCGAGATGTGACAGAACCAAGTGGAACGTTCGCCACACTGCTTGATACAGAAATTTCATTTTGCCTTCGGCCCTGAGGACCTCCGAATCAACAGAAATTACTTGAAAGAAGGTGCTGCATGTTATCGATCTAAAATTATGTTTGATCTGGTCTCATAAAAAGTTCCAAAAGTGGAGAGGCTCTCTGAATAAGCTAACCTTTTCGCGTCCGGGAAACTCGCAAAGGGTGCTGGTCAGGTGCATCCTCCGATGTGATCGCCGTGTAAATGCACGGTATGGGTATCGCGGTGAGAGCTTATATTCTTCGGAGTGGGCTTTAAAAGGTCTTGGGATTGTTCTTCGTGGCGTCGATAGTTCCTGGACCTCTGGGTTCGCCGACTTCATTTCGAGCTGTCTGGAAATATCAATCCGTGCAGTTCTCCAGCGGGCAGAACAGTTTAGTTGCAAATTTATTAGGATTTACTGGTACTCCAATTACTCTGGAGTTTTAATAATCGTAAAAATTGCTATTCTTGTATGCTTTGTGAAAACTCTGCCTTTGAAATATTTGACTTCTTACTGGAATATCATTGGTATTACATTTATAATATCCCTTCCTAATAGGAAGGGATATTACATATTTCCTAGGAACCCTAATAACATCCCCTCCCTAAAAGAAATATAATTTATATCGACGAAAATCCCCGAATAGGTTAATTCCGAACCTGCATCCCCCGATAGGAGTGCTGACAAACTAGTCACCGACGTCGCGCGATTTTACGAGTGAGACATGGTCTTGAAGGAGCGCGCAGACGCCATGACTCTTGACCTCTTCTTGTTTTGCTTGAACCACTCGGCCTCTGATCCCGATGAATGATTCCATCGACACAGAAGTCGCCTCTCCATTCCCCCTCCTTCGTCTGCCTTCCCCTGAGGCAATTTGCGAACGAGTCCCGGACTGAGGACTGGTCGGATCCGGATCGTCGGCCGGCTTGCGTGTGGGACGCCTTCCTCTTGATTTTCAGCGTCGACGACAGAAATACCCAAACGAGAATCTCTTTCCGTATGATATTTTAGCGGAATGGGTTACCCGAGTCGAATACATTCTCATTTCGCGCCTGTGCTCATGGACGTCGGTCCTCCGTATTTCTGACGGCCCAGTTGGCGAGGCGACTCGCGGAAACGCTCTTCGAGTATCAGCTATTTAAGTGACCTTTCTTTCTCGTGATCTTGGGTGCCGAGTGCGCGTGATGATGGCGCGGATGAATCCATTTCTCGGCCACTCTCGATTTTCTCTGCCGTAACCGNTCACCGGAAATCCTAAACAGAATTGAAAATTCACCTTCGCCCCCGAATGGGTAGCTGATGTTTAGAAACTGATTGAAATATATTGAAACATTCACGCCCTCGCTGCCGGAGATGTGACAGAACCAAGTGGAACGTTCGTCACACTGCTTGATAAGGAAATGTCATTTTGCATTCGGCCCTGAGGACCTCCGAATCAACAGGAAATAACGAAAGAAGGTGCTGCATGTTAGCGATCTAAAATTATGTTTGATCTGCCCTGACGAAAATGTTTTATAGGATTCCTTAATATTCCTATGAGAATCCTATAGGAACCTAAAGGAATCCTATTGGTTCCTATATGCCCCATAGAGTTCTGTTCGGGACCTATAGAGTCCCCTATAGAACCCATAGAGTTCCCTATAGAACCTATAGAGCCCCCTATAGAACCAATAGGGTTCCTCATAAGGCCTATAGGTTCCCTATAGGACCCAAAGGGCTCTGTAAAGGACCCGTAGGATTCCCTATAAAACCTGAAGGGTTCCCTATAAGACCTATTGGGTTCGCTATAGGACCTATAGGATTTTCTATAGGACCTTTAGGGATCCCTATCGGACCTATAGAGTTCCCTATTGGACCTATAGGGTTCCCTATAGGACCTATAGGGTTCCCTATAGGACCTATAGGGTTCCCTATAGGACTTATAGGGATCCCTATAGGACCTATAGGACCTAAAGGGATCCCTATAGGACCTAAAGGGATCCCTATAGGACGTATACGGAACCCTATAGGCCAATAGGGTTCCGTTTGAAGTTCTCCTTTAGGCCACTAGATGGCAGTATTTGGTTCTCACATTCCTCAAAGGGCACAAAACTGCCCTCCCCTTACCCAAGGAGTCATCTCTCACAAGAGAGTTTTGTACGTCCCTAAATGTCTCGCCTTGCCTCATTGTAGCAATCAATAAACTTCAACATTTCCTTCTTTGTCATCCCCATCTTCCAGATAGAATCATTGAGNCGTCCCCAAATGTCTCGCCTTGCCTCATTGTAGCAATCAATTAACTTCAACATTTCCTTCTTTGTCATCCCCATCTTCCAGATAGAATCATTGAGTCCCGTGAAGAATTACGCCCTTATTCCTTTTGAAAACCACGTACGAAAATGAGTTGACTCTATCGAAACAAAGTTTTAGTAAAGAGACGTGCTCGCAGGTTCTCTTATATTTCCCTAGGTTGAGAGAAGGAAACTACTTTTCTCTACCGAAGGAAGTATACATGCAATCCAGCGACATATGTTGGGCGGGGTCATAAAGTATGCAGACCCTTGCAGTACTGGATTTAATAATGTATGTCCCCCTACCATGGAAAAACCCTTAATCGGCTTTTGATTTACACCGAAATGCTGTGCCATTATTCACCCCTGTCGCCTTTTCCGTCGAAATGCCTGGATTTCGAAACCCAAAATATCCTCCTTGAGTCCTATAGGTCAGGAGACCTATGAGACCCTATAGGGATCCTATAGGATTCTACAGAATCCTATAGGTTTTTCGTGTTTCAAAAACCTATAGGAAAGTCTATAGGTTTCCTATAAGAAATCGCTAAAGGTTTCCTATAGGACATTTCCGTAAGGGTGGTCTCATAAAAAGGTCCAAAAGTGGAGAGGCTATCTGAATAAGCTAACCTTTTCGCGTCCGGGAAACTCGCATAGGGTGCTGGTCAAGTGCTTCCTCCGATGTGATCGCCGTGTAAATGTAATGAATGGGTATCGCGGTGAGAGCTTATATACTTCGGAGTGGTCTTCACACGAGGAAATTTTCGCTCCACACGAGATCTTCCTGCGCCATCCTACGCACCCGCATGTAATAGCAATGCATGGACTTCAGCTCCCACATCCTCCTCCTTCTCAGGTCTGGAGGAGGGAGCTGATTCCCCACCGTCTTCCTTCGGGGCCCACCCGATTTTCCACTCCTTCTCGCCGGCTTTCCTGTAAAAAGGTCTTAGGATTGTTCTTCGTGGCGTCGATAGTTCCTGGACCTCTGGGTTCGCCGACTTCATTTCGAGCTGTCTGGAAATATCAATCCATGCAGTTCTCCAGCGGGCAGAACAGTTTAGTTGCAAATTTATTAGGATTTATTTGTACTCCAATTGCTCTGGAGTTTTAACCATCGTAAGCATTGCTATTCTCGTATGCTTTGTGAAAACTCTGCCGTTGAAATATTTGACTTCTTACTGGAATATCATTGGAATTACATTTATAATATCCCTTCCTAATAGGAATGGATATTACATATTTCCTTGGAACCATAATAACTCCCCCTCCCTGAAAGAAAAAAATATATCGACGAAAATCCCCGTAAAGTTTAGTTCCGAACCTGCGTCCCCCGGTAGGAGTGCTGACAAACAAGTCACCGACGTCGCGCGATTTCACGAGTGAGACATGGTCTTGAAGGAGCGCGCAGACGCCATGGCTCTTGACCTCTTCTTGTTTTGCTCGAGCTTTAGCGGAATGGGTTACCCGAGTCGAAAACATTCTCATTTCGCGCCTGTGCTCATTGACGGCGGTCCTCCGTATTTCTGACGGCCCAGTTGGCGAGGCTACTCGCGAAACGCTCTTCGAGTATCAGCTAGTTAAGTGACCTTTCTTTCTCGTGATCTTGGGTGCCCAGTGCGCGCGATGATGCCGCGGATGAATCCATTTCTCGGCCACTCTCGATTTTCTCTGCCGTTACCGATTTCCTGAAGCATCACCCTGAGAATAGATCTCGTTTAATTCACTTCCAAACGCTAAAAATCGAGTTTCAAAAATATATCTCACTGCGCTTATGGATATACCACCGAAGGCCTTTGAAGAGTCGTGTACAGTAGAAAGACCTGAGACTTTCGATCAGCTCGCTCGAGGTCGGACCTCATCCACAATCTGGACATGCAAACCAGAAAAATGAAGGTTGAGTATCGTAATTCAAGTTGCACTTGTGCTTTCAACTAGACATTCCAATGCGCGATGCGTTCAGGAGGGAGTTTTACAGAAACCCTTACGTAACGACGTGTTGGGCCGTCATGCGTTGCAGTACCAGCTTCGTATATCCGAATTTGCATGTCGCCGTGTGATGCCCCGGATGAATTTATTTTGGATCGCGTGCAAGGTGAGAGTATTTATTTAACTCGGCCGAGTGATTCCATTATTTCTGTTTCTGTGATGGCCCATAAAGATTTCAAATGTTCTTGCGATCCTAAGACATCATCGTGGACGAGTCCAAAGCACGACAAGACGTGCGAGAAAAATTCCCCAGGATTGAAAATCCCCATATCTTCCCCACCTCTTCCTTCTCGGACATGAGGAGTAAAAGGAGTAAAGCGACGAGCAGAGACAGGAGAAAAGAAAGGGGAGGAGAGCGAAGATCCCATCGCCTACGGCAACGTTCAATACCAGGAGATAATTATTAAGCATTTCACTAAGTGGGGAGAATTCGCATTTAAACGAAGGAAATGGGCACAGCGTGCTTTGAAGAGACAGTGGGAGATGATAGGGAAGAAATTCGTTCGCCAACGGACTCGTAATCAGATCAAGGGAGAAGGGGAAAAGGAAGCCAGAAGTAGGGGAGATGGATATCTTGCATGGGAAGGGGGTGTGTCAAGGTCGACCACTCCATGGAAGTAGGAAAGAGAGGGTATAAAAGCTGCTGTTAGCTGAGAAATAGAGTAGTCTAGACGTGATCTCCTCGTGACCTCTATCACCAGTTCCCTCGCCTTCATCACGACCGAAAGGTAAGTCCTTGGCCTTGTTCATTGTAAATGGTAGGAATATGTTTTGAGTGTGAGGAATTTCTGTGAATTTTCAATGACTTTCTGTAAAATGACACAATGTTGCCAGGGAGACGGGAGGTGACGAGAACTAAGTCCATGAGAGGCTCTCTCGTGCCACCAATCCAAGCACCATCTCTGGAGGGGACGACGAACTGAGGACTATTGCGTTGGCGCCATCTCTTGATTGGATGAGGAAGTGAGGACCACACCGCAAGCGCCATCGCAGGTGGCATGGGGAGCTCAGTCGTCCGTGGAGGGAAAAATTCCTCATTCTCATAATGATTCTATGGATGGAGATCTTAGCGTTAAAAGGCTTAATTGACTCAAGGAAACGCTCATCTCCTATCTGCTGAGTGACCTTTCTTTCTCGTGATCTTGGTTGCCGTGAACGCGCGATGATGTCGCGGATGGATCCATTTCGCAGCCACTCACGATTTTCTCTGCCGTTACTGATTTCCTGAAGCATCACCCTGAAAAGAGAACGCGTTTAATTCACTGGCACACACTAAAAATCGAGTTTCAAATGTTCAAATATCCGTTTCCACCAAAAAGACCTGAGGCTCACATGGTAATCTTACCTTTTCGCGTCCGGGAAACTCGCAACGGGTGCTGGTCAGGTGCTTCCTCCGTTGTGGTCGCCGTGTAAATGCACTGAGTGGATATCGCGTGAGAGCTTATATACTGTATTTCGGAGTGGCCTTCACGGGAGGACATTTTCGCTCCACACGAGATCCTCCTGCGTCATCCTCCGCACCTGCAACTAATAACATCGCATGGACGTCAGCAGGACGACAGCAGAGAGCGATATGGCACGTGGAGGCGCTTTCCAAAGCCAAGGACACCAGACATGCTTGCCTCCTATGACTTCGACGTGAATGGAGTTCACGTGTGCGAAGAAGGAATCGCACGAAATGGCAATTAGGGGTACCTACCACAAGATGTTGATGATTGCATCAAAGGGAAATTTCTTTTTTCCTGGATGAAGGTTCAGCAGTTTCATTTTGTGTCCAAAATATTCTGACGTAATTAAGAACATTCAAATGTTTTTTTTTCTTCATGGGCACTATGCTCCATTGACGTGCTGAGGTGCTTCGTGGAATGATCGGTGAATTGTGCTTTGATAAATGACATCGGCGCGCTCTCTGTTTTATTACAATTTCGTTTCAGGGATTTTACTAAATTATTATCCTTCCTATTTGTTGACAATGATCCATTGATATGGT
Organism: Darwinula stevensoni; assembly: GCA_905338385.1. Classification (NCBI taxonomy): domain Eukaryota; kingdom Metazoa; phylum Arthropoda; class Ostracoda; order Podocopida; family Darwinulidae; genus Darwinula; species Darwinula stevensoni. The sequence continues at coordinate 7,471 of CAJPEV010004307.1, read as the reverse complement.
CGAGTGCCGAAGATAATCACGAGTCAAATGAGATCAGTAGCGAGTGTTTCAGAAATTTTGAAGGAAAGAAACATGATCTTGCTTACGAACGCATGAGCAAGAGATGACGAATCCGTGATGTGGTTTGAAGAATTGATGTCACAAACTAAAGGCCACTCTGCCCTCTATATATAATCTAGCCCTACACAGGATTCATTGCACTTCCCTTGCAATATCGTTCGAAAGAGCCACCAGACTTGCATGTAATTGACATAAGTAATACATCTGCCTCTTGAATAAATTCTCATTTCGTGCCTGTGCCCAAAGGCGGCGGTTCTCCGCACTTATGACGGCCCAGGCGACTCGCGGAAACGCTCATTGAGTAACAGCTATTTAAGTGACTCTTCTTTCTCGTGATCTTGGGTGCCGAGTGCGCGCGATGATGGCGCGGATGGATTCTCGATTTTATCTGCCGTAACCGATTTCCTGAAGCATCACCCAGAAAATAGATCTCGTTTAATTCACTGGCAAACTCTAAAAATCGAGTTTCAAAAATGTTACTCATTGCGTTTAAGAATATACCACCGAAGGCCTTTGAAGAGTCGTGTACAGTAGAAAGACCTGATTTAGACTTTCGATCAGCTCGCTCGAGGTCGGACCTCAGCCACTCAATTTTCGTCATCAAGCGAATGGAAAACGTGCAGCATATTCCACTTTTCAACCGGATGGTATCGGTAAAAATATAGGAAACCAGCCGAATTTGCTTATACACCTCTTATAAACCGTGGAACGCCAGACGTGATTCTTCCTTTCCGTGACTATTCATTTAAGTAGTTTTGCAAAGACACATCCTGGGATGATGAGAAAGATTCACGTGAATACCCGAAATTTATCTCTTGAAGCGTTCGGGCTGTAGAATTGGCGCACATGCTCAAACAAGAAGAAACGCACATTCGTCGCGGTGGAAAATACGAAAGAGATATTCTGCTAAACGCCCACTATCTTGGTTTATTCAGACTCAGGTAAACATCGCAAGTTCAGCCATTTGCAAGGAAAAATGTTTTTAGTAATGATAGTCCGGACGTATGAGGATAGTGCATTCGATCGCGATGGAAATGGATGCCAACTCGATCTTCTTCAGTCCTCATCCATTGCATACCTGCTCTCTACGAGGAGGAGAATATTTTCACTCATCACCCCTTTCTGTTAACGTCAAAGTGCAAACTACAAAGTCTTTGCGGTGCGTGCATTGGATGTACGGTCATGGAACATTTCATCAAGAGACTTATGGCGCACCCAGTAAACATTGGACGAGGTCTGCTACGGTTTCAACTGAACCGCAGCATCAAAGGAAACCCATAAACGAACTTGTAAACTGTGACATGAATGCGAAATAGTTGTTGGAGGAATCTATTCCATGTCCTTTGTAAGAAAGCCAAAACCATCTGGAATGTGCACCAATGGTACATTTCCGACTTTTCCGCATCCACTTCCAGTTTTCCAGTGGCACATTCCCGGAAGCGTAAATAACTCCAGCTAGTAATGTCTTTCGGTAGCAGTATTTCTCCCCAGGAAATGGTGTAACGATCCAGGGAAGGGTTGGAATCCATTCACTTTTGTGATAACATAGACGGCCTAGCACGACGTCACCGTTCTTTTAGTTATCTCATCGTTCCATAATGTTTACTCTGTCATAAACATTTAATAATATGCTTGTTTTCTTCACTGAACGCCACTTTTCTGGGTGTGCCTCTACAGATTCATGATGACATCATTAATTACCATCATCGACTGAAAGTGAACTTCAATTTACCGGAAATGAATGGCTTCATCATTAGGGTTTTTTAATTTAAAATTTCATTTCAATGGAAATAAGAGTTATACCATAGTAAAATATGTATAGGGTCCTGACTTTATGATTCACGGTAGATGCATAGTGAAACCGTGGAACGCATTGTGATTGTCCCTTTTGCGACTACTTAATATCATAGATGGAAGCCAATTTTCTTTTGCACGAACGCTCGGACCCGACACGGGACTACTGATCGGTAAAAAGAAGCGGTTTCAGTGAATCATCGGCTGAGTGATGTGGCACATGGAGGCGCTTTTGCAGAACCAAGGTCACCTTTCATGCTCACCTCGTATGACTTCAACGTGAATGGAGTTCACATGTGCGAGAAGCAATTAAACGAATTGGCAAAGAGGTGTACCTGCCACATGATGTTGATGATTGCATCAACGGGAAATACTTTTTTTCTTGGCCTGTTCTTAAACGAACTTGTAAAATGTGACATGAATGGGTAATAAGAAGGGTTCGAGTAATCTCTTTCTTTCGTCGGAAGAGAGGAAGTCCTGCGTAGGGAAGCCAAACCATCTGGAATGCGTATTCGTGGTACATTTCCGATTCTCCCCTTTCTCCTTCCAGTTTTCCAGGGGCACCTTCTCGGAAGCGTAAATAACTTCAGCTTGTAATATCATTCAGCAACGTTTATTCCCAGGAAATGGTATGACGATCCAGGGAAGAGTTGGAATCCATTATTGTTTGTTGTAACAAAAAGTGCCCCAGCACAAACTCCAACTAGCTGGACAAATGTTGCATTTACAGACTTCGCTGCCTTTCTCGCCCAAGCACGCTCCCGTTTCACACTTCCCCTGTTGGCACTTGGCAACACAAGATGATTCCTCGCAGCCGTCGGCATGAACACTCTGCCACAAAGCTGCAAGGAAGAGCATCGTTGCCAAGATTGTCGTTGCCAGCTGGAACTTCATTTTCTTCTCCCACTCTGCAACACATGTTCGCACTGCAATACTAAATCTGAAATAAGCCATAGCTCCGAGAAACAACCGTGGTGGGAAATAAAATCTCAGCTTCACCATACAGAATTATTTTAATTTTTACTTCGGCCCTAAAGACCTCCTCATCAACATCAATTACCGAAACAAGATGCAGTATATTAGTATTCGGAAATGATGCTCGACCAAACCTCACGAAAAGGTCGAATGGCGGAGAGGATCACGCCAAAGACTCACTTTTCCACGTCTGAGAAACTCGCAAAGGTTGCAGGTCAGTTGCTTCCTTCGATGTGGTTGCTGTGTAGTGGCATTGAAAGGGAATCGCGGCTGGAGCTTATATACTTGGAAGTGGCCTGCACGTGATGAAATTTCCACTCCACAACAGATCCTCGCGTCATCCTCCGCACCTGCATCTAATAACAGCTCATGGACTTCAGCTCCCACATCCTCCTCCACGTGCCGATTCTCAGGTGTGGAGGAGGGAGTTGACTCCCCACCGTCGTACTTGGGGGACCCACCCGATTTTCCACTCCTTCCGCTGACTTTACTGTAAAAGGGTCTTAAGATTGTTCTTCGTGGCGTTGATATTTCTTGGACCTCTAGGTTCGCCGACTTCATTCCGAGCTTCAGTGTCCTCGTAGCTGCGCCACATTCCTCGTCGTCTTCCGCTCGATCGCCCGTTTGCCTACGCGAATGGCATTCTCTGCTTCATACATCTCAACAACTGCTTGGTATCACCTTTCAATTGGTAGACTTTGCATGTTGGAGCAATCTCTTAGTAGGCTCTCGTACCGAAGACAAACCCGTCCGGAATACGCACCTCTGCTATTCTAACGTTCGTCTTTGTGGTGCTGATGAAACGCCTTGTGGTGGAAGACGATGATGGGCGAAATATTAAGCATGCAATCGAGATTAAACCTGAAAATTCGACAATGCTCCAGATGGCATATCCTCAAGATATTAACATTGATGTTCCAGATTGATCCCTCTCACGAAGGCGCCTTTGCACCGCAAGTTTCAGTTCCTTCGCAAAGATCATTTGATTTGACGGCTCGTGACATATCGATCCGGTGTCAATGGAAGAGAAAGTGGCTAAGAGAATCCCAAGTTAAGTTCGTTAACAACATGTTTCCAGTAGTTAATTGGTTAGAATTTCGAGCTTCTTGGTCTCACGATGGAGTTCACACGTTCAGCCAGCCTGCTTCCCAGGGACTTTTCTCCCCACCCAGGAGGAAGAGAGAGTCCTGGATGACAACTCCTGTGGTTCCTTTGTTGAAGAAGGGATCAGGGATGTGCAGTACTTCGTCCCACCCATAAAGTTCTTCACTGGGATCCTTCCCTCCGAGGTACAAGATATGTACTTTTTCCTCTGGCATAGATTAGTCTGTCAGAGTGGGCCCGGAACGTACCGTCTTCGCTATAGTAACTAGTGATCCAAAAACACGGTAGGGGATTATGGAGTTCACACGTGAACTCCATAAATGTCGAAGGGATACGTCTGGTGACCTTGGCTTTGCAAAATGGCCTCCACGTGCCACATCGCTCAGCCGATGGTTCACTGAAACCGCTCAACCCATCGCTTCTGGCCCTGAATAGCACAACGGGATTAATTTAATTTGGTTAATATCCTGGTTCGTCGATCGTTCTGGAAAATCATCAGAAGCACAAACAATTTTTCCAACTTTAGGCGAAGAAAGATATTCTCATAATCTTCTATGGCTTCAGCGAGGTTTGTTGTCCGCTTAACATGAGTTCTTTACAAACCAAAGGTCAACCCCAAAACGTCATGTAGCAAATGGTTGTGTTTTTCTCCACACAATCTCTTTATATCGCCACCATTCGTCTTGAAACTCTTCTACTCACGGCAGCATGCATGCGGGAGGCACTGCAGTGAGCGATGCCTACGTCACCTTAAGAGTACCACGCCTACTCTCGTCTCATCATCCATCCCAATGATGGGGAGACGTGAGCGAATATCCTATTTTCCGTGAAATTAAACTCAACCCCTTCCGTAAGGCCGATCATTACTCAAAGCCATATCCTCGGCAGGTAAGAAAGATTTGTGTTGCAACGCACAGTTTACATTTCGAAGCATTTGCCGTGTGGAGCTATCACACACAAAAAACCCCATGGTTCCCTTCCCATTAATTTGCCTGTAGGTAAGGTATTAATTTGTCTGTAGGTATAAAATATTCCTATAGTTCAATATTCAATAATTAGAGTATCCCGCTCTGATTTATGTGAAGAAAGATTGGCTTAATTGTGGAAAGTATTGGTGACTGTTTCCAGCTGTATCAGGAATTGACCCGCTATAGCGACTACTTTGGCGCCATCTAGCGTCAGTTTTGCGAATCTTTGTTTTAAGCTAATGCAAGATGGATAACATTGATATGCTTCATGAAAACATCTTAAACGTTCGACGAATGTCCTTCAAATGCAGCATTCGAGACTAAGAGACACCTTAATCGAGCGCCAAAAAGGTGCTCATTCTGGTACACTGGATGTCTAACGACCCCTTTGAAAAAATGTTGCGCGTCCTCCAAAACGTTTATATGCAACATGGACAATTTCATATGTATAAAGCCTGCAGGTCTTATTTGACACGAGCTAATCTTCGGCACTCGATCAGTGAACGGAGCGAAGGAGGCGAATAAAAATAAAGTAAGATACAACACACAACACAGCGACGATCCGCAAGTCACCGTATTGTTGCAGGTTTTTTTTGCAAGATCCAAGCTCCCAAACTGTACACCTGTATGTTTTTTTTTCATCTACCAATGCGACTGCAATACGGGAAAACAATCCAACCCTTTGAAAAACTCTCACTCTAACCGGCCTCTTTGAGTTGTTCGTCAAACTTTGTTAATTGCATTTAGAGACATGGAAACAAACGAGAAAATTAGGGTGATGGGTTTCTTTGCAAAAGCTCGTGCGAACCCATGTGGTGACCAGCTGAGGAATCACCCGGTAATTCATCATGGATCCTTCAAATCCATGGATTCACGGCAGCTGGCGGGAGGCATTGCTGTGAGCGATGCCAGCAATCCCTTTCGAGATCCACGGCAACTCTAGTTTCCAAGTTCATGCGAAAGATGGGGAGACCAGAGCTAATCTACGATTTGCAATGAAAATTGCCTCCCTTCCCCTTTCTTATGGCCCATTTGCAAATTTCATTTCGAAATGGCACATCCTCTTAAAGATAGTCACAGAAGGGGCAGCCACTACTTCGTCATCTTACTCATTCCATGCGTTCACCAATCTGTAATTAAAAAGTTACTGTCCTGATCGGAGCTGTGTTGTGTGTTGTATCTTACTTTATTTTTATTCGCCTCCTTCGCTCCGTTCACTGATCGAGTGCCGAAGATTAGCTCGTGTCAAATAAGACCTGCAGGTAGAAACACCTAAATCTCTCTCTCCGTTTGCCTCATCCAATTTAACATCACCGTACTTGTCGAGAGACCTACCGTTGTTTCGACCGATGTGGAGAACTTCAATGTAAAAAATAATTCCGACTAAGGCATCGGAAACAGGATTTCCGACTAATGCGTGGAGAAGCGGATTCCGGTTCCTAGCGGAAACCACATCTCCTATTTTTAACGTAAACCTGCTGTTCCGAAAAAACCTCGAAGTCGATCTTTCCTACGAAAGCGAGTAATAGAGCTTTCCTCCCTTTTTTCGGAAAATTTCAATCCATAGTCGGAATCGGGTTCCAGTTCGCGAAAGTCATTTACGTCTTATTCGGATTTTCCTTAATTCTCTTCATTATTCAAAAAGGGGCTCCTTCCCTTTCTATTCACAGTCTCGATTACTCAGTACCTCTTTTTAACCACTTTCGAATAGATCGCGATCCATTCTCGCCCCTTCTCTTTCCTCAAAGAGAGTGGTATGGAAGAACGACCGAGTCCTGAATCTTTTATACTTTGGTCCAGGAAGTGCGGTCCCCGGTCAGCCAGGAAATGGAGATGGTGTCGGTGAATTCAGGCGTCCATCGTTTCAGAGCAGTTCCTCTCCCAACGGGAAGAAGAACCTGTCAGGTTCTTCATCTCCCCTATATCCGACAGGGAAATACATATAAAAATAGATTACTTATTGAGAATGGAAACTACGTTTTTCGAAGCATCACGGTGTCATATTTAAGAGTATATCGAAAGCTAGCGAGAGTCATCTATCGTTCGGGGTGGAAACAAAAGGTATCGGGTGGCTTCCTCGAGGTGGCAATACCGAAAGGTCCGAACAATCATGAAGGATATTTCGGTGAATATTCGAAACGGGCTTTTCTGACGCGAACGAGGAAAAGGGTCGTTCGCTTCAACGCCGGAATTCGCATGTCGGTCCCTTAGACGTAATATTTTGTTCAAGAGGAGGAGAATTCCGAAAAAGAAGACGAAGTGGGGTTTCGGAAGAAATGCAGGAAATACTGTCCGAGCATGAAGCGAAATCCGGATTTATCGCCATAAATTTTTACGAAGAATAATCCGAAACTCCCGAAATTTTTCTTACAGTGTTTACACTTACTTTTATTAAACCTCATAAGCCATTTCTTGCTTCACTCGTCCAAAAGACTTAAATCTCGCTCGTGAGAATATATTTATTTGTCTAAAGTTGGAAAAATGATTGTGCTTCAGATGATTTTCCATGATGATGATTGTAACAGGATATTTACCAAATTATATTCATCCCGCCGTGTTATCCGGAACGA
>CAJPEV010004306.1:5623-23214 GCA_905338385.1 Darwinula stevensoni | reverse complement strand
GTCCTCGTCGTCAACCATATTCACAAGAGCCAGTGGCTTCCACGAGGAGAATTGCCGCCGCACGAACCGAAACCAGGGTTCCACGAGAAGGTTCTTCTCTGCTGTCGGTGGGATTCAGAAGGAATGTTGTACTATGACCTCCTGCCAACCGGTACCACAGTGACTGCCGTCGTCTACGCTGCTCGACTTCAGAAGTTGGCTGGTGTCATTCAAAACGAGCGTCCCAAACGCGACAAAGTTATCCTTCTGCATGACAAATGCTCGTCCACATGTTACGAAGATGTCTCACCAGACGATTTCGGAACCGGGCTGGGAAGTTTTACCCCATCCAGCGTATTCTCCGGACTTGGCCCCTTCCGACTATCACTTGTTCCGGGCCCTCGAGAATCACCTGCGGGACAAGGCCTTCGACGATCGAGCAAGGCTCGAAAATGATGTCGGCCGTTTCATCGCTTCGCATGCGTATTCTCCGGACTTGGCCCCTTCCGACTATCACATGTTCCGGGCCCTCGAGAATCACCTGCGGGACAAGGCCATCGACGATCGAGCACGGCTCGAAAATGATGTCGGCCGTTTCTTCGCTTCCCAATCGCCAGAGTTTTGGGCAAAGGGCATCGAGCAGTTACCTGTGCGTTGGGAACATGTCATAGACAACAATGGTCTATTGGTCATTGGTCTAATGGTCATTGTAGACTGAAATTGCATTTCAATAAAGTTATACAATTTTTTACAATTTGCGCAGTGTTGCAATACTTTCTTTCCAACCCAATATGTACTAGGTTGACTTTCTTGCTTGTTACTCGATAAAGCAAGGACTGAATTGTAGAAGCTGAGATTTTCTGCAGGAGTTTTCTGCTGATTTAGCTATTAATATTTGTTGGTGTTGAAAACTGAAAGTCTTTTTGGAGCGTCTTTTCAGGAAACATTCAAACGTTGGGAGATAATAGAAATTCACCATGTATATTTTTCCTACTGTTTCCAGGCTTAATGATCACCTTTTATTTAATTTTCAGCCCTTCCCTGCCAGGCTTCAAAAAAAAATCCCAACTTCATACAAATAATACAAATAATGAAGGCTTGTAAGTGCCATATTTTACAGCACTTGCATTGGTTATTCAATTGCTCCTGAACATCACATATATGAAGTGAAATGATTGACAGCATATTTTATTCATTTGGGTCAAGGCAAATTTTCCCTAAAATGAATTTAGCTACTGCAAGAACTGGTCAAATATAGCTATCTACTCTAAATAAATCATTGTGAAGGCAATAATTGCTAGTCGTCAAAATGGAACCAAAGGTTCCAGCTAAAATAATGGTGTTAGTTACTTTCCATTGTATTTCAGTTCTTTCACTACCACCATATGCCAATTCTCAATTGTGAACCATGTTCGCAAGCGGTAATGTAAACATCACGATTATGAAAATTGGCCCGACTTTGGTATTGCTGTTAGGTGAAACATATGCCTACGACATTGGGCAAGCTCTCAACGTATGCCTGGCAGCTGAATTCTGCTCAACCCTTTTGCAGGCAAAACAGCTACGGATGGAGGTGTTGGAGAAGGTGATGGAGATGGACATGGCGATGGACGCACTGGAACTTGTGCACCAGTATATCGGGAGGCAGGTCCAGCAAGAATCCATACTAAATAACATGAGACTGAGACATGGAGGCAAATGGCTCCTTAATATCGGACCTGGGAAGCCTTATAGCTCAGCAAGGTATATTCGCTTTAAGGTGAATGACAGCGAAGTTACTCTCTACAAGTGTTCTATGGCTCCCATCCCTCATTGATGTATCGATTCACCCGAGCAACCAGCATTAACAAGATAGAGAAAACGCACTTCTGAATTATGAAAATAAAATGAGTTCTTTTCCAAAAGCAATTTTCTTCATGAGTGATAAGATAATTAGAAGAAAATTGTTAGAGCAAAGCAATTATTAAGACATAAATAACACACACTGCAGTACTGCATACTAATATGCCGTGCTGCATTATCTAAGGTTGCCCGATTCGCTGGAGCGAAAAATTTATAATGAGGGAGAATTTGAGATCATGCCTAGAATAAAGGCCTTATCTCTTATGCCGGGACAAGAACAATTTTGGAAATTGTGCCGCCAATAACCATACATATAATGACCATATACCAAGGGGTACGCTTTTTCCTGATATCTACAATGATATCAACTGTCGTAATGCTTCGCACCTTTGAATTTGGGCTGCCATAACTCTTCAATTAGATGTCTGTAACTCAATTCCCTCTCTGGTTAGCAATGGTTCTCTAATTTCCTTGACACAAGTTGTTAATCAATTAGTTCCCTATAGGCTAATTTTCAATGAAGCTCACCCATAACGACAAATTCTGTCATTTTAATGTCTAGTCATTTTCAGAAATATACAGTAAACGCCGCTTAGTGACCAGAGGTTGTCGCTATCCACCGGAAAATGTTAACAACACTCGAAAACCAAAACCAAAACCAAATCCAATATTTTACGTAGGTGCTTTTCCGGTTAATGAAGCACACCTGACTGGTAATCAGGAGGCCCGGGTTCAATTTCCGGCCGTCCCCTGGCCTTCTTTCGTCCTCTCCTGCCATTCTCATGACATACAGGCTAAGAGTGCTACTCGATAAAAGTTCGTATCGCAGGGAAGAGGGGGGGGGGGATGCAAGATTGCTCCTCACAAGAGCATCTTGAAGTCTGGCACTTGATCTTACATCGGCATCTTCTGAAGTCCCCACCTATCGAGGTGGCAGCAACGATATCGCGCAATGGTTTCTCTTCGCGGCGTTGACGTCTAGCATTTTTACGATCTTCACTTTTACCGATTCCACCCTGTTTCTTTCCATTCAGAATTTGACTGTCCCACCTCTCGTGCTTCCAACCTTGTACAAAGTACTTCCTACCCTCCTTTCCAAAACCAATCCAATTATGTTTGGGGTATCAGTTTGTTCTCGATCAAATTCGAAGACAAGGACAGTAACGTTGTCACCAACTTGCAATTTTGGAAAGCGTCGCGTGGAGACTGAGCATCTGGTGAGCTTGTCTCTCGAGTCCTTGCCGCGCCAGGACACGCTCATGAGACAATTCCGAATCATGGTCATCACATGCAAATTGAATGCTTCCCTGCTTTTGGCTCGATGAGGCAGCAAAAGTATTTGGGGAACACGGTCACTGGGGTCTTCAGTCACATCCACAGAGAGAGTCTCGCCTTCTACAAAGGCCCCTTCCACATCTTCAGATTCCTCCAAAGCTGCTGGAGGCGAATCCTGTTCGACCGTTTCAGCCAGAACTTCCTTCCTGATGCTCGACTGGGGTGAGTTGAGTGCAGCGCTTGGAATATTGGAGGACTGCAAGCCAATTTTGGGCTCCCGACCGAACACGACTCGATATGGCACTCTTGTGGTCCCACATGCTGTTCCATATTCTTCTCCCACTGAACGATGCTCGAGCCTACCGACAATTCGTTGGTATTGTTGTCCTTTATCCAGGTCCCTAGCTTGTGTTTGATGACTCCGTTGACCCTCTCCGCTGATTCCTGGCTTTAAGGATGTCTGGTTCTGGATTTTTTATTATTATTATAAAGAGTTCATTCCCTGCCAAGGTTAACCCCTTTCACCTTCAATGCCAGCTTTCATTGCCACTGGCACTGTCTGACCTTGCTTCTTCTTTTCCTTTGGTGCAGCCATGATTCTCTTCATTTCTTTTATTCGATCGGAGATCGAACGGTTGCGCGTAAGTGTGCTAATCATTTTTGTGCTGTTGGTGTCCAAATTTGCGGATTTTTCTATGTTAGCAATAAGTTATAATTAATTTGGTCACAATATTACTATTGGGAAATCTTTTTCCTAATATGAAAGATCTGAAACTGGATCATCGTAAGGGAAGCTCGGTTCAAGTTGGCTGGTTTTCGGCTACGCCCATGAGTTGTTCAAGTCCCAGCTCAGCGTCCACGCTACACCTGAGCCAAAATCTTAAAGTTTTTGGCCTTACAGGAGAAAGGAACGAGTACATCTTGTGGATTCGAAATACTTCCTTCTTGGAACTGCACTTGCTTACTGCGTAAAAAAAGCAAGAGGAATGCACGCAATAGGCAACGTTTTTGCTCATTTCATGAAATACGCAATCATGGCATTTTTTGCACACATTCGGCAAAAACTTGAGCAAGGCGCGCAATGAGCAATTGCACGAATCACCCATAACAGTTTGGACCAGAAATAAGGAAACACGTTTGAACATCGACAAGACTTTTTCTGAAAAGCAACAGCAATAGAAAGTAGTATGTGTGAAAGCACAAGTTCACGAAGTATTTATTTATATGACATCTATAAAGTCTTTTAACAAAAATTGCTCAATGTGCCCACCGTTCAGGTTTTGCACAACTGCAGTCTTTCAGGGACCGATCGGCAAACACGTGTGCATAACTCTACCGGCAAGTTCTGCATAGCAGCAACTATTGCTTCCTTGAGTGCTGGAAGTGTCTGAGGTTTCGTTGCCTGAACAATGTCTTTGATTGAACCCCATAAAAAGAAGTCAGCTGGGGACAAATCAGGAGACCGCGCCGCGCAATTCACCGACCAGGAAACTTTTCGTCCAAGAAGTCGCAAACCCGGCGAGCATAGTGGGCCGGAGCCCCATCTTGCATAAAGATTTGCTCCAAATTCATTTTAGATGCCATGGTAAAAATGATTTCTTCACTCAGCTTTTCCAGATAGTTGTCTGTAGTGACGGTGTCACGAAAGAAGAACGGTCCGATGATGCCACCGGATCAAATTCCAGCCCATGCACTAACGCCAGGGGCAATTCAACTCTTGTGTGATCACGATATGGGGATTCTCAACGGCATAATAAACGTAATTGTGCCGATTAACATGCCCACTCGGTTTGAAAATGGCTTCATCAGTCCAAACAATTCTGTCCGGCAAAGAAGGATTTTCAGCGACCGAGTCCAGGATGATTTCGGTAAATTCATGGCGACGATCGGGATCATCACCACTCAATGCATTAAGTAATTGAGGTTGATAGGGCTTCAATCCGAGATCTTTAATCATTCGTGGAACGCTGGTCCTAACTAGATTCAGCTCCAGAGAAGCTCTTCTTGATTTTTTGGGACTTCTTTGAAGAGCAACGAGAACACATTCTTTGTTCTCGTCATTTCTATCGGATCTTGGTCAACCGGCCCTGGATGCATCGTGGACACTTCCCGCTTCGTCGAACTTCCGTACGAGGTTCAAAATTTTCTTTTGTATTGGAGAAATTCGGCCATAATCTAATCCTATAATACTTCAATTCGAAGTCAAAAGTTGTGGTGGTGATAGAGGTCGTGGCTGTCACCCCCAACGCGCGGGCCTACGATGCTATGTCATTCTGGGTCATAGGCCAGGCCATCCACCCCTCAAAGCGCCAGGTCCACGAGGTTATGCTATTCTAGGCCATACGCTTGGCCATCTAACGCACTTGCCGCCAGGTCCATCTAACTATATCAGTATGAGCCGTAGGCTGTGGCTCATCATTATTTTCATCGGATTCATACTTATTAACACCCTTTGGTTGACACAGCTAACTGAATGCGTATTGCGTTTTCACTGATTGACTGCAAGTTCTCCATTTGAAAACATTCTTTGCTGAAGTGTTTTTTTTTTCGTTAGGTCAGGCGTGGCGGTTCTCGCCATCGCTTCCATACAATAGTTTTCTGTATGCGTTTCATTTCATCACCAATTTATTTGAGTCCTCATGATTGATGAAGTCAAAATAATAGTCTGTTTCACATGTCGCGCAAACGAGGTGCACCTCCCATCAAAATGGTGGCAATTTTTAACGTTTGCCACTGCAGTTGCGGTGCGAAGTGCCTAAATCGGTGCTAGCCGTAATTACTAGAATCAGTGATGAACACCAAGCAGATGTACGTGGGGAGCGTAGGGCCGCTCAGACCGCTGAACGGCAAGAGGCAGCGAATGCTGAGCTCCGGAATAGGAGAGCCGTGCAGCCTGCCGAGCAACTTTGATGCAAGGAACGCAGCACTCGGGTGTCGAAAGGCGGGGGGGGAATTAAACCCGGACCTCCTGCTTACCGGTCATGTGTACTACCATTACATCACGTAACTCGGGACATTTTACCAGGTCTCTCCATGTCATCTCAATCACTACAGTCGTTTGCCGCAGCGAGGACTGTCAGACTGTACATTTTGATGAAGGGAGGGGACATTTGTTTCACATTGCTGGCACAACGGAAGAATGCTCCTGCTGCTACTCACACTTTACCCTGAGGCTCTGAAAGTATTGTTCACTGGTGCTATTGTGGCGGCGAGGCATTTTCAGGAATTATTCGCTAGCATTGTGCCGCACATGCACTAACTTCCATCTGTGCCTTCGAACAAGTTCTTGGAAATGGTCCGTAATGTTTCAGAATCATTGGCGTATGTACCATACGCTAACTCTAATAGCCCATGAGCTAATCGGTGATGTAAGAGTATTGAATGTGCTAGGAAGACGAAATCAGCAGAGTCGTCTTGAGTCTCATGAAAACCTGCTAAACCGAGACGTTCACAATGGCGATTGTGGCAATAAGCTTGAATATCATGATCATGATGGTGCTTAAGAACAGAATCTCCCTGTGTACTGTAAACTATATGTGTATAAATGTAAGGAAGCGGTTCAGTTCCGAATGGGTAATGCGATAAACAGAGGATTGCCACGGAGACGTTATGCTCACAATAGGCGATTCAAATTTCGTATGCGTCTAACGAAGTCTAGGCGAATACTGTAGGTGTGCGTCCAACGAACAATCCCCCAAATTTCCACCTATTAGACGGCCAGCGTAGCGGCCGCGGGCCGCTAGTGCTTCTTGAATTGACGAGCAACTCCAGCAGCAGGGATAAGGAGTACCACTTCACAATTTGAATTCATTCAGGGATTGATAACCGAGAGCTGTCAGCCATGGTTCTGAAAACCTAGAAAGAGGGTCAAATAAGTATTAGGTGAATGTATTGGGTTGATGCATAATTATTGCACAATTTTTTGGCGCTACTATTTTAACGCCAAGTTGGCGTTTTGTCTGAATCTTGTTTTATAATTTTATCCTCCATTATTTGCAGGTTAAAAATGCGTGTTGATAACCATATTCACTTGCGTCATATTATACTGTACCACTTCGAGAAAGGATGGACCGCAGCAGTCATGTCGTGATCTCAACGAAGTTTTTGGCGAGGGAACAATTTCTGATAGTGTTGTTCGAAGATGGTTTAGTCGCTTCAAATCTGGTGATACGAGCTTGGAGGACAAGCCAGGAAGAGGTCGGTCATCGGATTTTGACGACCAAGCCCTTTTGGCGGCTGTAAAAGAAGATGAAAGCTTGACCACCAGGATGCTGGCCGAGCAGTTCAATGTCGACCAATCCACCATCGTCCGTCGCCTTAAAAAGCTTGGCAAGGTGTGGAAATTGGCCGGATAGGTCCCTCACGAGCTCTCCGACAATAACAAAGCTGAAAGAGTGCGAATTTTCGGTGAATTGCTACAGAGAAATGAGCAAACCCCTTTCCTGAACAACCTCGTCACAGGGATCGAATCTTGACTGCTCCTCAAAAACTTCAAAAGAAAGAAGGTTTGTGTATCTCGGGGCCAAACATCTAAAGGCATCGCAAAAGTTTTCCACTGCAAAAAGGCCATGTATGTGTGTGGTGGGACCGGAGCGGAATCATCCATTGGGAGATCATTTCTAACGGCTACTGGTGGGATGACGGCGGCGCTGAGCGTCAGGAAAGGCGAATCCCGGACAAAAATTGCAAAAGGCAGTTCAAGTTGAACAGCGACGTCTATCTGGCCCAGCTCGATCGCCTCCGTGCTGCCATCGAAGCCAAAAGACGGCGTAAGAAGAACCACATCGTCTTTCACCACGATAACGCCCGCCATGTCGAGCATCGCGTGGTCGAATCCATTACCAACAAGGGATGGAATCTGCTCTCTCATCCGCCCTACTCTCCTACCGAGGCTCCCATAGACTACCACATCAATCGGTCACTAAAAAACTGGCAGAGGTCCAAATGTGTACAATGATTTGGATGAGTTGGTGGACGACGTCAAAGCATGGATTGCTTCGAAGAACCAGCGCTTCTTTGCCCGTGGAATCGACCTTCTACCAAGCAAATGGGAAGCAGTCATTGAAGTGGGCGGTGAATATGCTCCAGAATAAACATAAAAACTTGTTTTGAGTGTATTTTCATGTTTTGTTCTTTAATAAATATTGACTTAAAAAAACGTGCAATAATTATGCATCAACCCAATATATTATGTATTAGATGAAATAATATTTTCTAATATCAAAGCGAAAGCCGTTCAAACGTGGTTTCTTACTTCTGGCCCACCCTGCATATTATGCTTGGGCGTTTCCGCAATGCCATGTGCGCGTACGCAGACCCTTCTTTGCCCGACACCGGGAGTCTGTCTCGCTCTCTCGAACCCGCACCTTCCCTCCGGTCACTGTGGCTGGAGGATCCATTCATAATGGCCCGAGGGGGGGGGGGGGAAGTTCAGAAGGCATGACGAAAGTAAAACAAAAGCGCGGCTGGGAATCGATCCCAGGGACTCCTACTTCTCGGATAAGCACTCCTCCTCTACACCACCGAACTAAATACGATCAGGTAGTTCTTTCCATGTTGTCCATAACATTACAATGGGAGAGATGCATTTCACGCACACCCCGATACAGACCCGGGGATTTTATACGGACTTCTCAGCAGAGACGTGTAAATGTCCCCGCGTGTTACACTTGCAGTCCCCTTTCATCCCCCACGGAAGGATGACTTCCTCGCCGGGATGGGATCTCATCATAGTATATTTTATTATCAGACGATATATTTATCGGGATCTCGACCCCTTCATCAACCGGAACCGCGTCTTTTTATTGATCGGCATTCACACAAGGAGAGTGACTCCCGAGTGTGAAATCGGCGGGGTCCCACCCGTATGGAACAGGAACCCTTGGTTGAAAAGACGCCGTCGGCCGCGTAGTAACCGTCCCGTTTTTCCCTCGTATATTTCACTAATAGGCCAGCATGAGAAGTGGTGGAGATGGACGTCACCGACGATACGCACATCGTCGAGATCGATACAGGATAAGAGTTTCCCTCGATAAAAGTCCCGTACAAGCCCGTTTGTATCCAAACGTGCTTCACGCTTAGCCTAGGCCGAACCAGAATACGTGGATGCCTTCCACAGGTTGGAGTCTCCGTCCGCTCTCGAACGAGCAGTTTCTTTCGAGTCTTCGCAACTGTCGGATTCGTTTTATCCAAACGTGCTTCACGCTTAGCCTAGGCCGAACCAGAATACGTGGATGCCTTCCACAGGTTGGGGTCTCCGTCCGCTCTCGAACGAGCAGTTTCTTTCGAGTCTTCGCAACTGTCGGATTCGTTCTCGAGAACGGCTGCCGCGTAGAATGTTCAAGCGCTGACTCAACTCAGTTTCCCGATTATGATGATGGCAACATGAGATTGTTAGCGTGCACACACTGCTCTCCCATAACGTTACGAACCAATCGATCGGTTACGATCCAATACTTGAAACTGCATTTGTCGGGACCGTCCAATCCTGGCATTATGGTTGTGGAATGATTTATTAACACCTTCCCCACCAAACCCAACGTAACCGGAAATCTCCAGCGTAGCGCACGGCGCGTTTTTGACACGTTCCCTTGCATGAGGACTGCTTCACCAGACATCAAATGCGCCATATATGCTGACCCTCTCATTGAACCATGGCGATCTATACAGGTCAGCGATAACGGTACCTTTAAGCTTCATATAGCCCAGCCCTAGATATAGCAGGGTTTTTTTTTCAGACAAGATGATTTCGTATTTTTACCTGAACAAATCAGGGCATGTCAGATTACTCAGCCTTTTCTTTAACTTTCACCGTACTATCTATAAAATAGCATGGACATCTTTCAATGAATGCATTTGCTGAAGTTCGATTATCGATTAGATGGCTATTGGGCTTAATATGAGAATCATTCACGATAACTCGATTTCTTCGTTTCGGTCGGGAAAATCCACTGTTCCCACATTGCTCAGTGAAAACGATACATGTGTTCACATATCTAAAGTCTGTCACTCTTTACTTCGTATAATCCTTTGTTTTTCAAAAATTCATGTTCTTACCCCTAGCATTCTCTCCTCGTAGCCGATTACATTTTAGGGGGAAAAAATCTGGGATCAGGGCTTCAAAGTTAGGTATGATAAAGAGGGGATGTTATCAGCCTGTTCGTAAAATACCAAATGAGTCATTATTTGTCACTTCGAGGGCAACAGCATTCCTTCTGGGTGGTTCCTATCAGGAAATGCAATCTCATGCAGATAGAGATGTCCTGTGGGATGATGTCCGGGTCATTCCAATCGGAGATGGAGAGAACTATGCAAATGCACGCCCTGACCGTGGCTCAGCTGGGAATGACAGCCGACTGCACGATTCCTCCTGCTGCTTAGAGTGAAAGGAGGATCTCTACATTCAATTCCAGATGAATCACAACTCGCTTACGCCCTTTCGCATTTCATGTGAAAGCGCCATGTGAATAGACTTACGCTCTTGGCGTCATCCAGGAAAATTGCTTTGTGATGAATGATACTATCATTCCCTATCATTCTCTCTACGAGAATCAACAGTTCTCTCAATAATAAATTATCAGTTGTATTCCATATTGTCATGAATTTTTACTTTAGTTGTATGCACACCCCAAATTTCCAATTCCTGGCCATAATAAGAACGGATATGAATCAAATACGTCTACTTCAAATAAAAATGATTTACACAAAGCCTTGATATTGATTATATTAATTAAATTGAGATAGATTGCTACTGCTTTAAAGGCCTACTACCCAACTCATAACTGATAGCGATTGAGATTCTAAAGCAGTACCACTGTTTTAGAATCGAAATTTCAGATGCTACTTGGATAGATTGAGTCTGAATTGACTATTTTGGTAAAATTGGAATTACCAGAGAAAACTGACTTCAATACAGGTAGTAATAATAAAAACACAGTTGGAAATTGATTGGATCACTTGCATCCCATTTATAGTAGGATTTTCTTGCGCTCTTGGGTCTTTGAACTGCAGACTGCTGCCGGATAAATGGGATATTGAATGGAACATATGCTAAAAGGAGCCTAATGCTGTGCGGAAGAAGGTAGAACTGCTACTCGTATCGAACTAGAAAATGGGTCAATATCTTCTCAAAAAGGCATGAGATAGAGGGAATTTCCGATGTCATTTTTAATGGCCAAAGAAACGGAGTGGAGGTGAATTATGTGCCAATGCGGGTAAATTTTAATTATTTCATCATCCGGAAATATAAGAAATTTACGTCGGATTGATAAACCAAGCTTACAGTGAAGATTCCTCAGAAAGACCACAATACGCCTTCTGACCACAAAATGGGAATGACACACTTGTTGGCAAAGGAAGGGAATCAATCGTAATTTTACATTTCCTGACACTTACCCGATAAGGGAATCCTTGCCCTCCCGTAGTGAACCAAGATTGTCTTCGAGCATGACGCAAGAGTGAGGAAAATATAAGAGGTTGATGGAAAATAAAAACAAGACATGGTCACACCCCTATTCCCTTGAATCCTGCATAAAAACCCTTTGTCTTGCCAATTTCCCCAGTAACCATCCGGCAATAGATCCATCGTACGCAACGAGTGAAAATGTCACGACTCTTCGCATTCTTCCTTGCCATTTCATTGAGTGTCCAAATTTTCCCTTAACTTCGCCCAACTTACTTTTCCTCTAGCGATTGCAGGGTGACAGAAAAGTCCTGCCATGCGATAAGGCCATTCGAGAAGAGATCACTCTTTTCCTTTTAATAATCTTATTACAGCGTCTAATTCCCTCGTATTTGGTGGACTTTGATGGCAACCTGAATTTATCCATTACCTGTTGCTATAAGGGATAGCGATACTTCAAATATGTTAAAATTATACATAATCATATAAACATAACGCATATACATAATAGAGTTCCTTAGGGTTGCTGAAAGGTCCCCGGTCTCCAGGAAATAGACTGGCCAAAGTACTCAGCACCAGGCACTCCTCTTGTTCTTTTACAAAAACATTTAGGGAACTCCGCTCTCAAACGAAATTTCTAATCCTTCACCTCCTCAAAGGTTGCTGCTACTAATAGCCAACAGGAAGATGAATATATTATGGCGATTAGACAAGTAAAGTATAATAAATGAGAACATGAAAGCAAACATACGAGTAGTATGAAATGCAAAAACTAATCAAAATGTAAGGCGAACATTTCCGAGAATGAAGAGTGCAGGTATTATCCTTTACTCCTATTTTTCTCAATTTCTTTGAAAAGAATCTCGCAGTTGCCTCGCCTAATGCCCCGCTCCCAAACACGAGAAGATCCACGGTGAAATTCCTTCTTTCAGATGATCCAGCATTGAGCTGTTGCACTAAGGCATGTTGGCTTTTGGGTCCGAAAATCTTAATTTTATCCATATTAGCCCAGTTGTGTAGTGCTACCAGTTTTTCCAGATGCGCATTCAGCTCGAGAATTTCCACATACGAATTTTGTAGTATTTGCAAATGGACTGGCGTCATCTTTTGGTCTTAAAACAACCTGATTATGTATGGTTGCGATTTTCTTAATGAAGATGAGCGGAATGGTGTGTCGCATGGTTGAGGGACATTCCATGCATTTATCACGTGAGAACTCAATAGGGAAAGGTCTCACTCCAGGGGACATTGATGCTTTCCAGGCTTGCTACAAGGTATGTCACTGCACTTCTTTCTCTAGCTCTGTGCTACCATGTTCTTGGTTAATCCTCTACTTCGTTTTGACAGTTGTGTTCACTACCTAGCATTCTCTTCAGAAGACAGGCTTTAAAGCATGTTCCTTTTTAAAGTTTAGATTCCTACTGACTGAACGAGTCCTACTAATTTTATTCGCCCTTACTCTTGTGGCTCTCATCTCAATTTTCGGTTCCTCCCTCGACAAACTTCATGGCTTCAACTCCAGCTTCAGTCCCATAGTCATTGGTTTTAGGTGCAGGGAATGGAACCACTCTCTACATTTCTTGCCACTTTGCTGGAACAAGTGGGAAAGGGAAAAATTAAATTCCGGGAAGGACCTCAACCTTTACAATGTAAAGAGCACCTAAATAAGAAGACAAAAAAAATTGCTTCTGTCATAAAAGACAAAGAGAATTCAGCACGACTCCAGTGGTTTCCCTGGCCTCAAACTCATCAACTCTGCGACTCATGTCTCCTGCATAGTGTCTTTGGTGTGGCGTTTATTGCATACAGCCCCCATTTAGTTGCTTTTGGGGTCCTGCATACTTTCGTTTCGCTTGATCCTTACCCATAAAATGAACTTCATGTTATGCGTTAGTTGCTTTTGTGGTCACGTTTCTCCGATGCATCTTCTCCATTATCACATCGCATAATCACATTATCTTCATTCTATCTATTCCACAAGTCCTATTCAGACTCTTAAGATTTTCATTTATGATCAGTAAATAAGGCCACTTAAATACTATTCTGAAATATGAAGGAATTCATTTTTTCTTTCAAATTTCTCTCTCATTCACTCGCGCGTTCAAGGAATAGAGAACAAGAAATACTGCATGGAATTCCATATTGATAATTTAATGAAATTGCATGTGGACATTTTACCCCTTCGACCCGCCTCTCTGACCTAAGCTCGATGGGATGTTCCGCTACTAAAAAGGCCGGTATCCGATCCCTTTTCCTAAATTTTTGCCTTTAGAGGCACTCGCCATCCGACACAGCTTATAGAAAAGTGGAGATCTGTGCCTACTTGCGTATGCTGATACCTTTTCCCCATCTAACCACAGAGAGTACCGCAACCTTTCACCCATGGCCCAAGACTCCCTAGGTAAGTTTGCAAGGACTTCCTACAACAAGTTACAATGCTTCAAGAACCCCTTCCCCTGAGAGCTTAGTTCAGTACCATCCCCCACCTCAAAGTGAGTCGTCTTCTCTCTATTCACCATTCTTGCAACTACCTCCCTTTTTTTTTAAATCAGAGTTTCTCCTTTGGTCACGTATCACAGGACGCTGCAGCTAAGGACAATATACAAGATATGATTGACAAAGTAGCAGTCTTCAGTTATTGCCTCATAGAGAAGTTCCCTTCTAAGTAGTTCATCCACCCTCTGGCTCACCCATAGTAGATTGAGATGTGAATAAAAGAGATGAGAACCGACACATGCGTGAATTCGTTATTCTCCGATTTCCGCGTCTGTGGCGAGTTTACGTTTTCTTGAGGTCTTGCTAAATGTTGGAAAAGAGTCTGAAATAGGGTTGAATGAAGAAGCTTAATCAAGTGACTTCCAGATCTAGCCTAGTAATTCAACATGGAATCGACCAGCAATAAGTTGATTTGACTTGAATGAAAAATGTTCTCATCATTTTCCATTGCTTGTGGGAAAAGAATCATGTATGCAATCGTTGAAACTGGATCTCTTCGCTACTCTCGGGGATCAGTCGGACAATCACATTGGATACATGCTAGGCATGTACGGTGAACGTTTCGGTCTCTCCCGTACATTTCACGCGACGACTTTCAGTGTTTGTATCCATCACGGACATTATGGTAAAGAGCAGAATTAAGTATTTTTTTCTTTGTGTTCAAGTGCAAAACTGGTTTTTGGAGGAAGAGACTAAGGAGCATGGGCTAGGGCTAGCATGCAACATACTGGAATCACTAAGGAATCCAAGCACATATCGGAAAAATTTCAGACTATTGAGTAAAATCAAACCAAGCCAATCCATACCCAACCTCAAATGCAATCAACTAACAACCTTCAGCACTAATACAGAAAAATGCAAATGCAAAAATCCACGTACAATTCCAAGATGCAGACTCCAAAATCGAGTATTCAAGCTGGCCTTGCCCCGCAAACCCAAACGTCTTGGAAGTCGACAAGCTGGAAGCGCTCCCAAAACGCTACCCAATAATAAGAGAAGCATCGAGGAACTATCTTCACAACAGGCTCAAAACAATCCCTTCTGTAAATCACTCCTGCAAGAAAACCAACATCTGGAGAAGGAGGAAGAAGAAAAGCATCCGGGACCTTTTCCGCACACATCCTAGAGGACCTACTACTAAGGAACACACTAGATGAGCCCCTGACACCAACTCAACTCTGATCAACTCCAAATATGATACTTCAGGCGTGCGGAAAATAATGAGAATCGTTTGTAAATTTGTAATTATGCAAGCAATGCACTTCCCAATGCTCAGACATTTAGATCAATATGTAACCTCTGTGATTGTCGATTTTCAAGTCAATCCGTTGAGAAGTGCTTACTGCGGAGATCCACGCCCTCTCCGCGGCCCGCTCGGCCGCGGAGAGGGCGTGGATCTCCGCAGAACGAGTCGTCTCTAACTTCGATCCTTAGACGATTCGAGTACGATAAAGTCTGCGCGGCGAAGGCGTGGGAAGACCACGTCACGAAAAGCCATTCCAGACGAAGTCGACTTTCCGATCGATCCGAAGGTCACACAAAAAGGGGAAGAGACATATTCATCTAATATAAAAATATATATATCGTGTATAGCTTTCAGGTAAAAGTTTTCCCGTTCGAATGAAAATGAGTATCGATGACCACATCCCTCATTGCTTACTTCTCCAGTTCGATAAGGGGCGCAACGCGAACGACGCGGTCCGTCGCATAAAGGTGTACCCCGATGCCTGTTTAAACAAATCCATGGCACACGAATGGTTTGAGAAGTTTTCACGTAGAGATCGAACTCTTCGAGATGAACTCCGCTCTGGACGCCCATCCGCCATCGATGACTATGCGCTAGAGTCCATGATCGAAGACAATTCGCACCAAACCACGTCTGAATTGGTGAGAAGTTTTCACGTAGAGATCGAGCTCTTCGAGATGAACTCCGTTCTGGACGCCCATCCGCCATCGATGACTATGCGCTAGAGTCCATGATCGAAGACAATTCGCACCAAACCACGTCTGAATTGGCGAGCAAACTCGGCTGCGACCGAACAACCGTGTCCAATCACCTTCACACCATGGGAAAAGTGCGCAAACTGGACAAATGGGTCCCTCACAAGTTGTCCAAAACCGAGAAGATTCAACGAGCGACCACCTGCTCATCTTTGCTTTGGTGTCATAAGGAAGACCCGATCTTTGACCGGATCATCACGTCAGATGAGAAGTGGGTTCTGTGGAACAACCACTGAAGATCATACTCTTGGCTGGACCCTGATGAACCCCCGAGCAAAATGCCGAAACCCGACCTACACCCAAAAAAGGTTATTTTATGCATTTGGTGGGCCCGATTCGGACTAGTGCACAACAAGTTCCTCAAGACCGGCCAGTTCATCAATGCGGACTTCTACTGCACCCAACAACAGCGTGTCCATGAAGCCCTGCTTAAATCTTGCGCCGCATTGGTCAATCGAAGGTCAAAAGGTTCTCTTCTTGCACGACAACGCAAGACCACGCGTTGCCAAAAAGACCCAGCGAAAATTGAAGGACCTCGACTGGCAAGTTCTGCCGCATCCACCGTATTCATCGGACGTTGTACCATCGGACTACTACCTATTCAGGTCGCTGGACAACTTCCTGTGCAAGAAGCAGTTCCCGAACGAAGGTGCACTCAAAAACGCACTTCATGGTTTCTTTGGCTCACGGGATGAGGTGTTTTGGGAGAGAGGAATCGATTCTCTTAAGGAAAGATGGGAAAAAGTTCTCGATTGTGAGGGTGATAATTTTCATTGATGAAGTTTCTCGTAAAAAAAGTTACAGCGCATCGAAGATATGGATCGAAAAGTTCTGGATACTTCTTCCCAGACCTAATACAAACATAAAAAATTAACTCTCAAAATAACGTCACACGTTCCAAAATGGTTCGGGCATCGGCACTAAGACTTCGTAACTTCACATCTTAACGTGACTAGGGCTTCCAATCAGTCAGGCATACTGGAAACGATATGGGCGCATTGGTATGAAGTGATGTTGTCCCATAATTCCTGCAGGGTTGCCCGTAATCCCTATATGGTGCTCGGTCGTCGTTTTCTGATACCAGACGTCAAAATTACCCAGATAATCTCGATCGGCGACATATATGGACCGCTGACTGGCCATGGTAGCACCTCCACCTGTTGATTTTCGAAACCATTAACGAGTTGTCTTACTGGTATGACATCAGGGTGTAGTTCTTCCACCGATGGAACCATGGCATTCCCCCTGATTTCGAAGCATTTCTTGCTGTCAACTGTTCCATTCATGAACAGCAGCTGGCCGACCCCTTCTTTTTTTGCTCGTGCATCCATACACTACTCGTACACCTTGTAGACTTCCCAATGATATCTCACTCTTATTTTCTGCGTAGCAAGTAGCAGCAGTTAGTTTCTAAGTGGCAGCTGACTAACGATAGATTCCAGAAATGATAAATTCGTCATCGTCCCCAATCAACTTCATGTCGAAACCCAAATGGTAGGGCATAGCAATGATTGAAGAATAAAGTTCAGGTATGCACCATGCCCATAATGATTAAATCATAATAAATTATCTAAATCATAATATATCATGAATGTGA
>CAJPEV010004305.1:0-23247 GCA_905338385.1 Darwinula stevensoni | reverse complement strand
AAACCCCCCCCCCCCCCCACCCCCCTCCCCCTCCCCCCCCCCTCCTCCCTCTTTCTCCTCCACACCCTCCCCCCTAACTACGCTATAAACATCGATCGATCGGCCACATCGCCCAAGCTGGGCGAGAGAAAGAGCAAGCTACTCTTCGCCGAAATCCCAAGGTTCAGGTCATCTCCGGTCACCGTCTCATGCCTTCTTCAGGTTCCATTCCCCGAAAGAGGGAAGTTCGGAGGGAGGGAGGGAAGTTCGGAGGGAGGGAGGAAGGGAGGGAGGAAGGGAGGGAGGGAGGGAGGGAGGGAAGGAGTTCGCCTCCCAGTTTTCTCCTTCCTCTTCGGATTACATCATGTTAAGCTGCGGAACGTCCGCTAACGAGATGAAATGCTGCGCCCAATCTGTTTCCACGTAGAACCCGACGGCAAAAAGCGTCTCTCCTTCTCCTCCCCTTCCCATTTAATACCACATGAAGTTGCGGTAACGAACGGTAACCGCGTACGCGAAGGCAAAGTTTTGCTCCATATGGAAGGCTCTCAAGCAACAAGCGCAGCGAACAGACGTCGAAACCAGTAATGAAAGAACCGTGCCGGGACTTTCTCAGATTGTAGCGACTACCTGCAGTCAATCATCACCAATTTCGAACCAACATTGGCGCAATTTCCTCCCACATCTTCTCTCCTCACTCTCTCCTTGCGACTTCACCCATTTCCCCCCCAAAAATTCCCAAACTTTCGAGTCCGTCCCTCCGACGCCGCAAACGTTCTTCAACCAGCTGGAACCATCGCGTCGAAGAAGATTCCAAACGGGTTCCAATCTCCTTACCCCACGCGAACAAGAAAATAAGATTCAAATAATTTGCGAATGAAATGCCTCCATTTCATATTCTCCTTCCCAGCCACAAAAGAAAACGATCCCAACGCTCCCGGGCAAACTCGTGAGAGTCTCACAGGCGCCCAGCATTTTTTAATGGACAACCAAAGGGTCTTTCGCTGCGGAAAGGGTTGAAAGCCGTTGCTCATTTTAGCACTCGTTGCAAAGTAACGCTTTGGAAATCCGTCCGCGAATGCAGGCAGTTTATCGAGCGAGTGCACCGAGTACGTTTTCGCCATATCAAAGAAGGCACAATCATGAATCTGGTTTCATCCACAATTTTCCTCCAATTTTGGGTATATCGATTTTCATCATGATAGTGGTAGTTTCCTTGTTCTGCTTCTGCATACTCGTCGGGTTCATCTTCAAGAAGGTGCATCAATGTGTCTCCGTCCCCCTCCCGAGATCCGACGAAATTCTTGATGTCGCGCCAGAAAGTGTCAGAGGAGAAACCGGTCCCTCGCTTCCGCCCGATCCTGTGTCCTGCTCAGAGAAAGATCGAATTGATCCCTTTCAGCGATCGATCGTCGTGACTTACGAATTCGCGCCGAAAAGAATCATTGACGGCACTGGACCCTCTGCTCCGTCTGAGTTCGATGCCGGGTTCAAACGCCCGTCCCCCAATCCCCCCGTTTATGGCTGTTTCTTTTCCAAGGTGTTCTCGCCCACATGCTCCGCCTATGATCGCAAGACCCGAGACCCCACCTCCTTCCTACGACCACTCTATGTGTTAGAGATCGACCCAGATTTAAACTTTTTTTTTGTTAAATTATCATTAATAGTTTCATTTATCGGTCGAATGACTTTTTCGCTGCCGCAATATACGATTCAAACGCACGAGTTTTTTTCCATCACCCACACACTGAGGACATCTACGAAAGCGAAGTGGTTGGACTCATCCAGGACAAACCGAAGATAAACCAGAAGGGCAGCCAGTGGATCACACACCTGCAGGTGTCCGACACCCGGTGGGAGTCATTTTAAGCAATCTGCTCAAAATTTTGCATGAAGATTTGCCTCTTGAATGGAAAAAGTCCTTCCAAAGTTTATTACATTCGTATCAATTATTACCGCGGTATGAAGGTTTGACTTGAACATGGATTTTTTTGCTATGATTCCAAATTTCAATTTATTGCAGATCCTAGAAATTGTCCAAGCTAGATGAATGTTTTTTTCTTTATCACCACAAACTCATGGAAGATCTTATTCCATTTCCACGAATAAATCATTTTGCCTTCCTCACTTTTTCTTTTCAATTTCAATTTTTTTTCTTATTTTTGTTCTTTCTCTATTTTTCCCCTCGCACTTTTCGGTTATTTATTTGATCAATTCCTGCCTACTCAAAGAAGGAAAACCTATGTGATGATGATGATGAAAGGTTTATTTCAGATGTATTTCAGGGGTAGTGCAATGACAAATTGATCTCCCGCGTCAGGGATACAAAAACTAGAACAAAAATGGATCAGAATAGGAAGAGAGAGAGATAGAGAAAAAAAAAGAGAAAAATATGAATACGTTTTGGTCACAGAGAGAGCACCAAAAACGGTAAAAGGTAATAAAACGTAAAAGGGTAAAAAGGTTAAAATGGCAAAAATGGGGAACTGATACAGGATAGGTCACACAGCCTTGTTTAGTGACATCGTAACTCTGGGAACAATAGAGTCGTAAAACCGTTTGTTGTGGCATTTAATTTCGCACAGGAGATTTGTCTAGTCGCGGCGAAGATTATAGTCGGTCGGAGACCGATAGGAGTCCTTGACCAAATGCATCATACGGTCAGGATATTTTCCTTAAGCTTGTAAGGAATTCGTGGTTTTGGAATAAGTCACTGGAGAGCCCCATTGAACCGGCGATGAATTTGGATCAAGCAAGGAATGGACCTTCAGGAATCCTGGCATTTTGTTTTCCTTTTCGGATGATATTGCGTTCAAAATCAACATTTTCTTGGTGAGGGTCGCGAATACAATCAGGGGCGGATACAGATATTTTTTTTATAGGGTTCCAAAGTCCCCCTCCCCCCGCCCCCACCCTGAATCCGCCACTGAATACAACTTGATGGAGAAGTATGTCATGCACATTTTGAGTTGAAGCAGGTGTTCCACGAGCAGCATTGATTTAATGGATGAATATTGAAAAATGCCATTGTAGTAATTTTCAATTCGTCACAAGAATCTGAAGGAAAGATGTGCTAGTCGTTTATTTCAAATTCGAATGATTACGACCGTCGACTATTTTCAATTTCAACCCTCTGCTTCTTCAACGATTCGATGAAAACAATTCGGTAAGCCGCGGACTTTCCGATCAGCCAATTCATGGAAAGAAAGGGAAAGGACGCAACAGGAATTTTAATAGGAATTTAATGGCCTTCGAATCGGTCGTCGAGCGTCCTGTCGCACACACGGCTCACAGCTTGTCTTTAAATCTGCACATAATACCGTGGATTTGCAGGCACTTGTAGTTCCTATTTCTTAAAAATTCCTCTCGGAAATCTCAAAGTCTACTACTGCGGCATCAAAGTTCTCTAGTCTAAAGGGCAGTACGACACTCGCGACGGCCACATCGACTGCCTTTCCCTCATTCGAGATAAGGAAACTGCTTCGTTAGGAGCTTTCACCGAAAAAGCATCCATTATAGAATAGGCCCACTGGTACCCGAGGCAGTCCAGAGTGCTCGCGTGCCTGGCGGCTCTGAGAGGTCTCGGATGATCGTGGCATGTGAATGCACGTGAAGGCGCGTGGGGATGAGCATCCGCGACCGAATTTCAATTGTGCCGGTTTTCCTCATGGGGACGAATGGGAATAGAAGGCTCGTCCTTGGCCATATTCGAGAAAGTCAGAGAATCGCATGCGAGGCACGTGAGCCTATAGACTCACTTTCTACATTTCTTTGCAACGAGATCGATATTCGTTAAAAATTAATATCGGGCACCTGAATCGCCTGATGCGAGAAAAGGCATTCCGTCAGAACTTTGCAATAATGGATGTTTCCTTCTCAGGCATGTATGGAACTTCAGAGTAGCGATTTTGGGAGTTGATTCATGAGAAGTCCTCTCAGATAGGTTGTCTATTATTCGTCCTGGACCTGCATGAACGAGCCTGGAGATCTCTGAACGGGAGCTCTGATGGAACTTCATTCCGGTGTTTATTTTCTTAGT
Source organism: Darwinula stevensoni (assembly GCA_905338385.1). Lineage (NCBI taxonomy): Eukaryota > Metazoa > Arthropoda > Ostracoda > Podocopida > Darwinulidae > Darwinula > Darwinula stevensoni. The sequence continues at coordinate 19,229 of CAJPEV010004305.1, read as the reverse complement.
TTTTACTTCATTTTTTGGGGGGCTTGGATATTTTGGAACCCTCCGGTATGTAATGGGTGGAGCAAAATTTCTCTTACTGCCTTAAGTCGGATTACATCTTCGAATGATGCATGAATAGCTCCCCTTTTATTCATTTTCTCCAGACGTACGTGATTCGAGAGAAAGCGAGAAGTAACTACTCAGACACCTGCGTGTCTGAGTGTGCGAGGCGCGCGCGAGTCTTTTTGTCACGATATCCACCCTTTAGTCTCTCTGTGCTCTGTCTCTCCAGCGGGTCCTTCGGGCTCCCGTCCTTCGCGTCGGTCTTTCTTCGGGCTCTGTTCTCCGGAGTCCGGTGTGCGATTGAAAAAATATTTGTCTTCATATTATCGTCCTCCATGTGACAAACTTCCACGCCGAATTTCAGGGAAAACCGTGAAATGAACCATACAATCGCTTTTATATTTGGAACACGTGATGAAATATTGCCCAAGTTCCTTACTCCAAACTCGACTGAAGTAATCGATGCGTAATATAATTTCCTCAATTGTTCTTATTTCTACCTAGATAGAAGGGGGGGGGTTAGAAGCGATAGATGATGAAATTGATCATTTCTGCTGTCACTAAGGCGTTTTCGTATTAGCTATTCATGAACCGGGATGATTGAGGTGCATAAAATCCCTCCTCCCGACGATGGATGTCCATGGAAGTCCTCTCCTCCATCTCTCTNCCCCCCCCCCCCTTCTATCTAGGTAGAAATAAGAACAATTGAGGAAATTATATTACTCATCGATTACTTCAGTCGGGTTTGGAATAGAACAAGGAACCCAAAATTTCAAGACGTTCAGCTTCCTCTGAAAAGAAAATCTGTCGATATTATATTTATTGCATGAAAGAGTCGAATTAATCTTTTTTGTTATTAAAAATTAGTTTTTGAGCACCGAAATTAAATCCACTTCGTTCCATAATATTTGCTTGTGATTCGCACGGGTGTTCGAAGAACTGCCACACATTCGATCTATTAGGTCATAAATTAACTAGTTGATGACTATCATATCCGTGCACATCCGTGGCAAAAAAAAAATTCAAGGCCGAACTTGGGCAATATTTCATCACGTGTTCCAAATATAAATACGATTGTATGGTTCATTTCACGGTTTTCCCTGAAATTCGGCGTGGAAGTTTGTCCCATGGAGGACGATAACACGAAGCCAAATATTTTTTCAATCGCACACCGGACTCCGGAGGACAGAGCCCGAAGAAAGAGACGTGAATGACGGAGCCGGAAGGACCCGCTGGCGAGACAGAGAGACAAAACGGTGGATATCGAGACAAAATCCCGTGCTCGCCGCGCACACGGCACGAATCACAGACATCCAGAGAACCCAGGCGAGGGGAGGGAAGTAGCTGAGCCCTTTACCTCACTGGCCCTCCAGCAGCGAACCCAGTCAGGCGTCTGAGTCGTTTCTTCTCACTCCCTCTCGATGCACATACGTCTGGAGAAAATGAATTAAAGGGGAGCTATTCATGCATCATTCGAAGATGTAATCCGACTTAAGGTAGTAAGGGAAATTTTGCTCCACCCATTACATACCGGAGGGTTCCAAAATATCCAAGCCCCCCAAAAAATGAAGTAAAAACCTAAGCATCATGCAGAACAGAGAAAATAAACACCGGAATGAAGTTCCATCAGAGCTCCCGTTCAGAGATCTCCAGGCTCGTTCATGCAGGTCCAGGACGAATAATAGACAACCTATCTGAGAGGACTTATCATGAATCAACTCCCAAAATCGCTACTCTGAAGTTCCATACATGCCTGAGAAGGAAACATCCATTATTGCAAAGTTCTGACGGAATGCCTTTTCTCGCATCAGGCGATTCAGGTGCCCGATATTAATTTTTAACGAATATCGATCTCGTTGCAAAGAAATGTAGAAAGTGAGTCTATAGGCTCACGTGCCTCGCATGCGATTCTCTGACTTTCTCGAATATGGCCAAGGACGAGCCTTCTATTCGCATTCGTCCCCATGAGGAAAACCGGCACAATTGAAATTCGGTCGCGGATGCTCATCCCCACGCGCCTTCACGTGCATTCACATGCCACGATCATCCGAGACCTCTCAGAGCCGCCAGGCACGCGAGCACTCTGGACTGCCTCGGATACCAGTGGGCCTATTCTATAATGGATGCTTTTTCGGTGAAAGCTCCTAACGAAGCAGTTTCCTTATCTCGAATGAGGGAAAGGCAGTCGATGTGGCCGTCGCGAGTGTCGTACTGCCCTTTAGACTAGAGAACTTTGATGCCGCTGTAGTAGACTGAGATTTCCGAGAGGAATTTTTAAGAAATAGAAACTACAAGTGCCTGCAAATCCAAGGTATTATGTGCAGATTTAAAGACAAGCTGTGAGCCGTGTGCGCGACAGGAGGCTCGACGACCGATTCGAAGGCCATTAAATTCCTATTAAAATTCCTGTTGCGTCCTTTCCCTTTCCTTCCATGAATTGGCTGATCGGAAAATCCGCGGCTTACCGAATTGTTTTCATCGAATCGCTTAAGAAGCAGAGGGTTGAAATTGAAAATAGTCGACGGTCGTAATCATTCGAATTTGAAATAAACGACTAGCACATCTTTCCTTCAGATTCCTGTGACAAATTTAAAATTACGATTATGGCATTTTTCAATATTCATCCATTAAATGAATGCTGCTCGTGGAACACCTGCTTCAACACAAAATGTGCATGACATACTTCTCCATCAACTTGTATTCAGTGGCGTATACAGGGTGGGGGTGGGGGGAGGGGGACTTTGGAACCCTATAAAAAAAAATATCTGTATCCGCCCCTGATTGTATTCGCGACCCTCACCAAGAAAATGTTCATTTTGAACGCAATATCATCCGAAAAGGAAAACAAAATGCCAGGCTTCCGGAAGGAGCATTCCTTGCCTCATCCAATTCAAAGTCTCCGGTGACTTATTCCAAAACCAGGAATTCCTTAAATGCTTAAGGAAAATATCCTGACCGTATGATGCATTTGGTCATGGACTCCTATCGGTCTCCGACCGACTATAATCTTCGCCGCGACTAGACAGATCTCCTGTGCGAAATTAAATGCCACAACAAACGGTTTTACGACTCTATTGTTCCCAGAGTTACGATGTCACTAAACAAGGCTGTGTGACCTATCTTGTATCAGTTCCCCATTTTTGCCATTTTAACCTTTTTACCCTTTTACGTTTTATTACCTTTTACCGTTTTTGGTGCTCTCTCTGTGACCAAAACATATTCATATTTTCCTCTTTTTTTTCTCTATCTCTCTCTCTTCCTATTCTGATCCATTTTTGTTCTAGTTTTTGTATCTCTGACGCGGGAGATCAATTTGTCATTGCACTACCCCTGAAATACATCTGAAATAAACCTTTCATTATCATCATCACATAGGTTTTCATACCTTCATACCGTGGTAATAATTGGTACGAATGTAATAAACTTTGGAAGGACTTTTTCCATTCAAGAGGCAAATCTTCATGCAAAATTTTGAGCAAATTGCTTAAAATGACTCCCACCGGGTGTCTGCCACCTGCAGGTGTGTGAGCCATTGGCTGCCCTTCCGGTTTATCTTCGGTTTGTCCTGGATGAGTCCAACCACTTCGCTTTCGTAGTTGTCCTCAGTGTGTTGGTGATGAAAAAAAACTCGTGCGTTTGAATCGTATATTGCGACAGCGAAACAGTCATTCGACCGATAAATGAAACTATTAATGATAATTTAACAAAAAAAGGAATTTAAATCTGGGTCGATCTCTAACACATAGAGTGGTCGTAGGAAGGAGGTGGGGTCTCGGGTCTTGCGATCATAGGCGGAGCATTTGGACGAGAACACTTTGGAAAAGAAACAGCCATATTATAAACGGGCTGATTGGGAGACGGGCGTTTGAACCCGGCATCGAACTCAGACGGAGCAGAGGGTCCAGTGCCGTCAATGATTTTTTCCGGCGCGAATTCGTAAGTCACGACGATCGATCGCTGAAAGGGATCGATCCGATCCTTCTCTGAGCAGGACATAGGATCGGACGGAAGCGAGGGACCGGTTTCTTCTCTGACACTTTCCGGCGCGACATCAAGAATTTCGTCGGAAGATCTCGGGAGGGGGACGGAGACACATCGATGCACCTTCTTGAAGATGAACCCGACGAGTATGCAGAAGCAGAACAAGGAAACTACCGCTATTCCCACCATAATAAAACCAGCATCTTTAAGACAAATGCTTCCCTTAACTAGGAGCACTATCTGCGTAACGAAACCGAACACGAAAAAAATAATGCCTAGCCACGACCAGACGGCCTCCATTGCACAGTTCCTAGCCGCTCTTTTTCGATCCGGAATGCCTGTACGTTATCGGGAGGATGGTCTCATCTGGTCCATCAGGAGGTCTCACGGGTCCTACGAATTGCCTTTCTTACGCTCGTCCCAGTCCTGGTGCTTCTCTGGTCTGGCCGACGCTTAAGGAGGCCGCTAAAGAAGGGGGCCCAGCGAGTAGCAAGACGCCGTGGCTGTGATGATTTCCCACGCCTAATCCTCCTCCTCCATATCAAATGCGAGGCGTCTCAAGTACCCTATCCCAAGAAACAAATCATCTATATCAATGCAAACATTTTCATACTCGAAGATGCAGGCAAATTGTGGATCAGATCAAGTTCATGATTGAGCCCTCTTTGAGATAAGGAAAACGGACCTTCGTGACCTCCTTAATCCCACCACTTGCAGTCACGAACATATTGCCGAAACGATACCTTTCTGCCTGCCAGAACAAGTGAAGATTTAAAATTCCTTTCGAAAGCTACAGTGACATATGAATCACATCCTATTCTGGGAAAACAAACACCATGTTTAGGTTTTGCCTAAGGATTACAAATGACGGTTCCAGCGGCCATTTAAATATATAACAGCTTCGTGATTCTCTGTGCACCCATGAACCATCAAACGTTTCGCATTGAAGAGAATATTAAGATATGGAAGAGATTTATATTATTGAATTGGACTGATTGTTATTCAACGTGACATCCTAATATGAACATAAAAATGAACGGAGAAGAACGTCCTGGATTTCTGTATTTTAATCCGGCCTAAAGTATTGCATTTTGAAATGAGGATTTTCAACATTCTCTCCGATTCACGCCTGACTGTAGGGTGTGCCTTCATTCATGGGAAAATTATATTTAGTTTAAGAATTTAAAAAAAAGAGACGCAAAAAGATATACATCCCTTCAAAAGGCAAGCTCATCAAACGGAATTCATGAAAATCAAATTAATGTTCCCTTAATTATAATCAATTATGGAATTATTACTCATAGAAGTGACGATCTAGAGGATCTTTTTTATGCGCTTTTTCTTCTTCGGCTTTTCCAGGATCCCATGTGATAGACGCTCGGTTAAAAGAAAATGACTTGAGATATAAAAGTGACTTGATTGACTCTTCACTAGTTACCCAACCTCTTTCCCCCTCTTTAACCGTTTGGCTGCTCGGCTTTAAACGGCCAGCCGCACACCCCCAGTGCCGAGATTTCGGCTCGGCCCCTGTTGTGGAGGACACCTGCCGGTAAAAGGATTATCTTCTTCTCGGGTGTTTTTTTTTTTCTAGATCCCACAGCGATCCCAAATTGAATAGCTTCAGTCCCCATCAAATCACACTGTGGACTCCAGATGGTGTCATTAAATATTTAACCATTATTCAGGCAAGGGGGAGTCCTATGGACCCTTTCGACTTTAAATGCGCACGAACATTTAACTCCCTGATTTCTCCATATTTCACAGCTTTTCACCTAACGTTTGCCTGAAGGGCCTTCTGACAACTTGGGTCAACGAGAAAATGGGAGGAATCCCTGATTTAATCTCAGCCTCATGGGAGAGAACTCCTCCGTAAACAGGATTTTGAGAAGAGATGAGTCGCAAAGGTGAAATTCGGGTAATCCCAGGAGAATTTTGCCCCTAGCGCATTTGCGCTCGCCTTTATTTTTTAATCCTTGTGGGACGAGTTGGAACCACGTTATTCCCCCATATGATTATTCCCCATATATTCCACGTTATTCCCCCATATAGCCCAGGCATGGCGTCTGGTCGGTCTCGCCCGGTGTTCGTGCTTCGTCTCCATCTGAAAAATGTTCGCGTTGTGGATTGTTTCCTTTCACTTCAAGGTAAGCTGATCTACCATACCTTATATACCGTATAAAAAGTCCGTAGACCAAGGGTCTATGGACTTTTTTGATCGTGAAGCTAGGAATGGGCTGACGCAAAAATGCATTCAGAATTCTGAGGTGAATGATCAGAAAGACAAGTCGCGGGAATATACACCTCAGAATTAAATTTTTTGAGACGATATCATTTGATGGGACTTTTAAGTACTTTGTAAGTACTTGTAAGGACTTTCTTTTATTCTTGGTCTCGGACTATGTTATTCATGACATCAGGCTTGATGTTGCTGCAAATTATATGCGGTGAAAATTACATCATTGTGTAAAAGGAGATAAATCGGACGTAAAAGGCACCCCGAAGTTAACAAATTGTGAATTACAGGTGGAAGGAAAATATGAACGCAGGTAGGAAAAAATAAATATATAAAAAGGAAAACACTGGTGGAAAGGAAGGAACTATGAAACAGAGGTAAATTACAGGTAAGAAGGCGGTAAAATATGGCATTGAAAAAGATTTCAAAAATCTGAAAATTTCCATTGTTTAATGTTTTACCATTCAATGGTAAAACTTAAATAAAACGTATGTTTTACCATATTTTACCGCCTTCTTACCTGTAATTTACCTCTGTTTCATAGTTCCTTCCTTTCCACCTTTTACTTGAGGTAAAAAAGAATTATTTGTGATGCAAAAAATGTTGTATTGCTTTTGAAATTAATTGGAATCAAAGAAACACGTTTCCTCGTGAAAAACGTGTTTTTGCCTTTTCCCATACAATATCCTTAAAGTAATAGGGGTTCTAATGGACCCATCCAACACCTTACCCGGACGAGGGTCAAATAAATTATGGGCTAAATGCTAGAACACCACTACACCTGCAAAACATAAAACGTTATTTTCCTAAGGGATGAAGCATTAAGTCTTAGGGATCTAGGTTCGGTGAATACGGAGGATGTGGGGAAAATACCGCCCAACGATTGGTTGGAAATTCTGCGGGACTGTTTTGGTACTCAATGACTGCCGGCAGTTGCTGTGGAAATGCTGAAAAATTACCTGCGCGGGTTCCTCATTTCTTTTTGATGGAATCCCCCCACACCTCATTATTTTCCTAATTTTTTGTATTGAGAGTCACAAGCGATTTTTCCAGAGGGCCACTCATTCCTGTCTGTCATATGAAACGAAAAATTTCCTTCTTGAACTCGGTTACCGTTTGTTACCGTTGCTCCCTCTGGAATTTAATGCGACGAGATGAAACAAGACTTTTCAGTCAGATTCTAAGAGGAAACAGCTGGAGGAGCCATCAACCGCCATAGTGCACGTTCTGCAGCTTCAAAGAAAAAATCGAAAATGAAGGAAAAGGAGGCAACTGGGAGGGGTACCTCTTTCGGGGAAGGAAAGCATGGTGCTGGGTTTATGAAGACATCAAGCGGGAAGAGATGAACTACGCCGTGGGACTGCGACGAAGTACAGTGAAAGCGGGCTTTTTCTCCCGCACCGCGCAGGCTCCATGGCGCATCAATCCAAATACAGAATTTCCTCTGTAATGATTTGGCTGTTAATACGGAAAAAGCAGAGATATGGTGATATGGGGGGGGGGGGGGGGGGGGGGGGAGGGGCTGTAGGAGGATGGACCGGGGAAGGGTGAGAGTCCCAGTCTGACTTTCTCAAGTGAAACCTCCTTAATTACCTGAAGCAATTCCAGAAAATGGTGGAGGAAAGAAACTCTATGGAGGTCCGCAGACAAGAGGAATATTATCTTCCAGAATCGTTTCTGCTCATTGCCTCTCGCTCGTTGGGTCCTGGTGCTCCTCTGGTACGCCGACGCTTAGGGAGAGGGCCCAGCGTGTCGCACGACACTGTGGCTATGACGATTCCCCAAGACTAATCCTCCTCCTCAATCCCAAATGCGAGGCCCCGCAATGTTCCCCCATCCCATCGAAGGGGAGAAAAAGTGGAATCTATCGAAGATCTTCATATGGTAATGAGATTTTTCAGAAATGAATCTGCGTCAATCATGAGTCGGATACATCCAAACCTCGAAGCCGCCGAAAACCCCGAATGGAGCAGGACTGACGTCGTCGCTGGCCTGCCTTGCGCCGATTTGGCGGATCTCGTTTAGAGATCGTTAGAGCGGATCGCAGTCGCTGACATACCATTCTGAGAAATTTCTGATTTTTCTGTTAAGTAATGGGTAAATGACCGGGTTAAAAGAACAGCGTTGAGAGATATAGACGCAACAACCACCCGAGAAAACCGGGTTACGAGGGATAGTTAGTGCCCAATAACCCCCACGGAAAAGAACACAACTGTCATCAACAATGAAATCGCTCTTAAAAAGCACTGCATGCCCGCCATCACGCTGAAGTCAATCACGATCCGCCGATCCTGATTGCTTGGATTCCACTCTTCCTTCTCATGGGAGATATGTAACCACAGGGTAAAACAGTCGAACGATGAGACTCCAGGATGATCACTCCCCTCAATCCTCGCCTCATCAAAGAACAGACTAAAGTCATTGTAAACACGATCGCCACGATGACGAAACCTTTAAAGGTTAAATACATCCATTGTCAGTAGCAGTCCATCGCCCACATGCATGTGCGAGCATCCGTCTGTCGATCCTGATTGCCTGGATGGTGCTGGGAGGATAGTCTCATCTCGCCGGTGAGAAGGATTCGTAGGAACTTCCGGAGGACTAGCGCATCTCGCCATCGTTCCAGTTCTCCTACTTCTGCCATCTGGCAGACGCTTAGGGAAGCCGAAAAACCACTGTGTCTCCCGACTGGGGGGCTGTCATCACTCCACAGCCTCCTCGTTCTCCTTCTCCTCCATCCGACCTGTGCGGCCCCTGAATGTCCACACCCAACCACACACATGATCTAAATTGTTGTAAACATTTTTCTATTCGGAGATGAAACAAAATGTGGATTTGATAATATCATGTTTGAGCCCCGTGCTATTTTAAAGATGTAGCTTACATGGAAATCTTGCCTGAAAGTATGGCATAACCGCTCTTTCTCCCGACTCGCCTTACTTCACTCTGAATTATTTGAAACATACCGAAATGTTGATCATTCTTTCGCGATACAAGATTTCACGTGTCTGACAATTCTCACGCGGAGTTTTGATGTTAGCTCAAGCTGGTGGAATGGGAGAATGAAACGGTTTAGACCGTTAAACCCCTCATTGACAACCATTCTCGCACCGCCATTCGGTCTTTTTCGACAGGAGCAAATTCTCGACCTCGCAAGGCCACGTGAGACGAGCATCGCCTGCAGCGAAGTCAACTGCAGCTCGCGGACCACTCGGTAGGGAGAGGTTCCGTCAATCAAATACGACGATTCGAGGTGCAATTTTCCTCGCAAAATTTTCGATTCGTCTAATCAAAGCCTTTTTCGAAGGGGAGGAAAAATGGAATCCATCGAAGATCTTTAAATGGGAATGAGATTGGTCAGAACTGAATCTGCGTCGAGCATGAGTCAGACACATCCAAAATTCGAAGCCGCGGAAAACCTTGAATGGAGCAGGACTGGCGTTGTCGCTGGTATCCCCAGCGCCGATTTGGCGGATCGTAGTCGCTGCGAAACCATTCCGAGAAATTCCTGAATTTTCTGTTAAGTAATGGGTAAGTGACCGCCAAAGAGAACATCGTTGAGAGATATGGACCCAACAGGCAGTCGAGAAAACCGGGATACGAGGGATAGTAGATGCCCATTAACGCCAACGAAAAGCACACAACAGTCATCACCAATGAAATCGCTCTAAAGAAGATCAGTATGCTCGCCATCATGCTGAAGTCATTCACGATCGGCCGATCCTGATTGCTTGGATTCCACTCTTTGTTCTCATAGGATATTTGTAAACAAAGGGTAAAACCGTCGAACGATAAGACCCCAAGTATGATCACTCCCCTCAATCCTAGTCTGATAGTCTCATCAGAGAACAGAGTAAAGTGATTGTAAACACAATCGCCACGATGACGAAACCTTTCCAAGTTAAATACTTCCATAGTCAGAAGCAGTACATCGCCCACGTGCAGGTGCGAGTCTCCGTCTGTCGATCCTGATTGCCTGGATGGTGCTGGGGGGATAGTCAGTGAATGCATTTAAGGTCTTCGTATGGTAATGAGATTGGTCCGATCTGAATCTGTGTCTATCACCAGCCAAACCCAACCCATTCGGCACGGGAACGTTGTGTCAGCATTCAGGAAAAGTTAAGACGCGGAGACGCAGACTTTTCTCTAGTCATCCCCCGTTGATCGAGCTTGTGGATTGCAGGAGATCGAAACTTTTTTCACACTTCCACCCACTTCAAAGCGGGGATAGCGTCGATGGGCTTTCGAAGTCCATCGTTTGGAGATTGTTACAGGGTGGTCCAAAGATACCTACGATTTCGAGACATCGAATCCTTTATTTAGACTTTTTCGGTCTTTTTCGACAGAAGCAAATTCTCGACCTCGCAAGGCCAAGTGAGATGGCCATCGACTGCAGCGAAGTCAACAGCAGCTCGCGGACCAATCGGTAGGGAGAGTGTCCGTCAATCATTTCCTTTTCTGGCAATCATTGCAGCAATTTGGGCGATTTGCGGCAATCTATCATCCGAAAATGAGAGGATGGACACATTCAAGGCATGCCTTCTCGCTTCGCAGGAATCAGCACTTCTCAGCTTGGAAATGTACAACACTGCAGCAGTAAAACGCTTTCGCTCTCATAGGAAATGAGCACATAATGGAAGACTTTATTGCACCAGATATTTTATGTTTCATGTGAGAATAAAACGCTTGGAACCCCAACGTCAGCAGGGAGACCCTGGGTTATCTCTCGGGTTTCTCTCCATTATAACTGTCCACTGAGAAAACTTTTTCCACTTTATCTTTTGTACTCCTTCGAAAACCCGAATCTCCTTTGAAAATAAGACGATTCGAGGTGCAATTGGCACGCAAAATGTTCGATGCGTCTGGTCAAAGCCTTGATCGAAGGGGAGAAAAAATGGAATCCATCGAAGATCTTTATATGGTAATGAGATTTTTCAGAAATGAATCTGCGTCGATCATGAGTCAGATACATCCAAACCTGGAAGACGCCGAAAACCCCAAATTGAGCAAGACTGGCGTCGTCGCTGGTTTCCCCTGCACCGATTTGGCGGATCTCGTTTAGAGATCCGCCAAATCTGGCGCTACTGCACCTATCTGCCGCCACTCTCGTTAGAGTGGATCGCAGTCGCTGCGATAACATTCTGAGAAATTCCTGATTTTTCTGTTAAGTAATGGGTAAGTGACCGGGTTAAAAGAACATCGTTGAGAGATATTGACCCAACAGGCAGCCGAGAAAACCGGGATACGAGGGATAGTAGGTGCCCATTAACGCCAACGAAAAGAACAGAACTATGAAATCGCTCTTAAAAAGAGCTGTATGCCCGCCATCATGCTGAAGTCAATCACGATCCGCCGATCCTGATTGCTTGGATTCCGATCTTCGTTCTCATGGGAGATTTGTAAACAAAGGGTAAAACAGTGGAACGATAAGACCCCAAGGATGATCACTCCCCTCAATCCTAGCCTCATCAAAGAACAGACTAAAGTGATTCTAAACACGATCGCCACGATGACGAAACCTTTCCAGGTTAAATACTTCCATTGTCAGAAGCAGTCCATCGCCCACGTGCAGGTGCGAGTCTCCCTCTGTCGATCCTGATTGCCTGGATGGTGCTGGGAGGATAGTTTAATCTCGCCGGTGAGATGAAACTATCCTCCCATATCTGATATCTGATATAAGCCTTTCATCATCATCATCACATGGGTTTTCCTTCTTTGAGTATGCAGGAATTGATCAAATAAATAACCGAAAAGTGCGAGGGGAAAAATAGAGCAAGAACAAAAATAAGAAAAAAAATTAGAAAAAGGAAATACAATAAATAATTTAAAACAACTAATTTTACAACAATAGAAAACTGTTCCACACGATTCAACGTCAAATGTAATGGAAATAGTATAAATGTGGGAGTTCCTGTGAGGAAGGCAAAGTGACTTCGTGGAAATGGAATAAGATCTTCCATGAGTTTGTGGTGATAAAAAAAAACGTTCATCTCGCTTGGACAATTTCTAGGATCTCCAATAAATTGAAATTTGGAATCATAGCAAAAATCAGGATCAAGTCAAACCTTCATACCGTGGTAATAATTGGTACGAATGTAATAAACTTTGGAAGGACTTTTTCCATTCAAGAGGCAAATCTTAGAAGCAGATTGCTTAATATGACTCCCACCGGGTGTCGGACACCTGCAGGTGTGTGAGCCACTGGCTGCCCTTCCGGTTGTCCTGGATGAGTCCAACCATTTCGCTTTCGTATTTGTCCACAGTCCGTCGGTTATGAAAAAAAAACACGTGCGTTTGAATCGTATATTTTTCGAAACAGACATTCGACCGATAAATGAAACTATTAATGATAATTTAACAAAAAAAGAAATTTAAATCTGTATCTATCTCTAACACATAGAGTGGTCGTAGGAAGGAGGTGGGGTCTCGGGTCTTGCGATCATAGGCGGAGCATGTGGGCGAGAACACACTGGAAAAGAAACAGCCATATTATAAACGGGGGGGATTGGGGGACGGGCGTTCGAACCCGGCATCGAACTCAGACGGAGCAGATTATCCAGTGCCGTCAATGATTCTTTTCTGCGCGAATTCGCAAGTCACGACGGTCGATCGCTGAAAGGGATCGATCCGATCCATTTCTGAGCAGGACATAGGATCGGACGGAAGCGAGGGACTAGTTTCTTCTCTGACACTTTCCGGCGCGACATCAAGAATTTCGTCGGAAGATCTCGGGAGGGGGACGGAGACACATCGATGCACCTTCTTGAAGATGAACCCGACGAGTATGCAGAAGCAGAACAAGGAAACTACCGCTATTCCCACCATAATAAATCATCAAGAATTTCGTCGGAAGATCTCGGGAGGGGGACGGAGACACATCGATGCACCTTCTTGAAGATGAACCCGACGAGTATGCAGAAGCAGAACAAGGAAAGTACCGCTATTCCCACCATAATAAATTCAGCATCTTTAAGACAAATGCTTCCCTTAACTAGGAGCACTATCTGCGTAACGAAACCGAATAAGAAAAAAATAATGCCTAGCCACGAACAGACGGCCTCCATTGCACAGTTCCTAGCCGCTCTTTTTCGATCCGGAATATCTGAACCTTATCGGTAGGATGGTCTCATCTGATCCATCAGCAGGTCTCACGTCTTCTCTCTTACGACTTGCCCTTCTTACGCTCGTCCCAGTCCTGGTGCTTCTCTGGTCTGGCCGACGCTTAAGGAGGCCGCGAAAGAAGGGGGCCCAGCGAGTCGCACGACGCTGTGGTTGTGATGATTTCCCACGCCTAATCCTCCTCCTCCATACCAAATGCGAGGCGTCTGAAGTACCCTATCCCAAGAAGCAAATCATCTATATCAATGCAAACATTTACATTCTCGAAGATGCAGGCAAATTGTGGATCAGATCAAGTTCATGATTAAGCCCTCTTTGAGATAAGGAAAACGGACCTATTGGACATAACACCATAGACTCCAGATGGTTTCAATAAAAATTTAACCATTATCCGGGCAAGGGTGAGTTCAATGGACCCCTTCTACTTTCCATGCGCACGACGAACATATTACTCCTTGATTTCTCCATGTTTCACAGCTTTTCACCTAACATCGCCTGAAGGGCCTTCTGATAACTTGGGTAAACGAGAAAATGGGAGGAATCCCTGATTTAATCTCAGCCTCATGGGCGAGAACTCCTTCGTAAACAGGATTTTGACAAGGGATGAGTCGCAAAGTTGAAATTCGGGAAATCCCAGGAGAATTTTGCCTCTAGCGCATTAGCGCTAGCCTTTTCTTTAATCCCCGTGGGACGTGTTGGAACCACTTTATTCCCCCATATGATTATTCCCCATATATTCCACGTTATTCCCCTATATTGCCCAGGCATGGCGTCGGGTCGGTCTCACCCTGTGTTAGTGCTTTGTCTCCATCTGAAAAATGTTCCCGTTGTGGATTGTTTCCTTTCACTTCAAGGTAAGCTTATCTACCATACCTTATATACCATATAAAAGTCCATAGACCCTTGGTCTAAGGACATTTTTGATCGTGAAGCTAGGAATGGGCTGACGCAAAAATGCATTCAGAATTCTGAGGTGAATGATCAGACCGACAAGTCGCGGGCATATACACCTCAGAATTAAATTTTTTGAGACGATATCATTTGATGGGACTTGTAAGCACTTTGTAAGTACTTGAAATCACTTTCTTTTATTATTGGTCTCGGACTATGTTATTCATGGCATCAGGCTTAATGTTGCTCCAAATCATATGAAGTGAAAATTACATCATTCTGTAAAAGGAGATAAATCGGACGTAAAATGCACCCTGAAGTTAACAAATTGTGAATTACAGGTGGAAGGAAAATATGAACGCAGGTAGGAAAAAATAAATATATAAAAAGGAAAACACTGGTGGAAAGGTAGGAACTATGAAAAAGAGGTAAATTACAGGTAAGAAGGCGGTAAAATATGGCAGTGAAAAAGATTTCAAAAATCTGAAAATTTTCATTTTTTAATATTTTACCATCCAATGGTAAAACATAACAAATGAAAAGTATGTTTTACCATATTTTACCGCCTTCTTACCTGTAATTTACCTCTGTTTCATAGTTCCTTCCTTTCCACCTTTTACTTGAGGTAAAAAAGAATTATTTGTGATGCAAAAAATGTTGTATTGCTTTTCATTAAGTTGCACCATTTCGCCCTAGCACAGTAGTATGGGGAAAATGCCTTTCACGTGAAACACTTGGCTCTGGAATAACATTGCTTTTCCCTAAATGAAACTTCAAAATTAAAACGAATCTCGTTCGACTCGCCTTACTTCACTCCGAATTATTTGAAACATACCGAAATGTTGATCATTCTTTCGCGATACAAGATTTCACGTGTCTGACAATTCATACGCGGAGTTTTGGCTCCCGACATATGACGACGCATTACCAACTTTTTGCTCCGAGAGGTAATATTTAAGCACAGAATAAAAAATTCGCCTCTTCGTACTCGGTTAGCGTGCGTTGCCACCACTCCTTCTGGGGTTAAATGGGAGATTCACGGTCTCTGCAAAAAATTATTATTTTTTTTTTCCCAGGAGGAATGGACAATTTTATTTCTTAGTGCTGAATTTGCATAGAATGACCCAACATTGTTACGTCCCCGTCACAGCCTACCAATTGTGCAATATCGTGTCAAAAATGACAGAAAAAACGTGTAATATGATAAAATGGGTAATTACTGTCATTATTTGGCGAAGTCTCGAAGCAAGTAGTCCCCCACCGCACAAGCTTATTTTATTCCGGGAGAATGAAACTCTCTCGGCCGGTACGACCCTCTTTGAGAAACCATTATCGCACCGCGATTCTGACTATCTGACACAGCAAAATTGTCGACCTCGCAAGGCCCCGTGAGACGCAGACGAAGAACATCGCCTATGCGAGATCAACCGCAGCTCGCGGACAGCTCGGCAGGGAGAGGCTCCATCAATCATTACTTCTTCGGGCAATCATTGCAGCAATTTGGACGATTTGCGGCAATCTATCATCCGAAAATGGGAGTATGGACACATTCATGAAAGGCTTTCTCAGGATTCTGCCCTTTTCGGCGTAGAAAATATGCAACACCACACTAGTAAAACGCATTTCCTCTCATAGGGAATGAACCCATATCGAATGGCTTCATGCACCGTATAAATAATGCTTCGTGTGAGGATGAAACGCTTGGAACCCCAACGTCGGCAGGGAGACCCTCGGTTCTCTCTCGAGTTTCTCTACATCATTATTGTTCACAGAAAAATTTATCGACTTCATCTTTTGTACTCCGTCGAAAACCCGAATGCCCTTTGCAAATACGACGATTCGAGAGTGGGTGCAATTTGCACGCAAACTTTTCGATGCGTCTGGTCAAAGCCTTGTTCTAAGGGGAGAAAAAAAGGAATCCATCGAAGATCTTCAAATGGTAATGAGATTTTATAGAAATGAATCTGCGTCGAGCATGAGTCGGATACATCCAAACCTCGAAGCCGCCGAAAACCCTGAAAGGAGGGATGAATGACTGGCGTCGTCGCTGGTCTCCCATGCGCCGATTTGGCGTATTTCGTTTAGAGATCGTTAGAGCGGGTCGCAGGCGCTGCGATACCATTGTGAGAAATTCCTGATTTTTCTGTTAAGTAATGGGTAAGTGACCGCCAAAGAGAACATCGTTAAGAGATATGGACCCAACAGGCAGTAGAGAAAACCGGGATACGAGGGATAGTGGAAGGTGCCCATTAACGCAAACGAAAATAACACGACAGCCATTAACAATAAAATCGCCCTGAAAAAGATCTGTATGCCCGCCATCATGCTGAAGTCATTCACGATCCGCCGATCCTGAGTGCTTGGATTCCACTCTTTGTTCTCATAGGATATTTGTAAACAAAGGGTAAAACAGCCGAACGACAAGATTCCAAAGATGATCACTCCCCTTAATCCTAGCCTCATCAAAGAACAGACTGAAGTGATTCTAAACACGATCGCCACGATGACGAAAACCTTTACAGCTTACATATATCCATAGTCAGAAGCAGTCCATCGCCCAATTGCAGGTGCACGTCTCCCTCTGTTGATCCTGATTGCCTGGATGGTGCTGGAAGGATTGTCTCATCTCGCCGGTGAGAAGGCCTCGCAGGATCTTCCGGAGGACTCGCTCATCTCCTCGCAATCGTTCCAGTTCTCGTACTTCTGCCGTCTGGCAGACGTTTAGGGAAGCCGCAAGACCACTGCGTCTCCCGACTCGCGGGCTGTTCTGGCTGTCATCACTTCCCAGCACTCCTCCTCCTCCTCGTTCTCCTCCTCGTTTTCATTAATCCTACCTGCGCGGCCCCTGAATGTCCACATCCTAACACACCAATGATTTAAATTTTTGTAAACATTTTCCTATTCGGAGATGAAAGCAAGATGTGGATTGATAATATCATGTTTCAGCCCCGTGCTATTTTAAAGATGTAGTTTAGAAGGAAATATAGCCAAGAAAATATGGTCCAACCGCTCTTTCTCCCGAGTCGCCTTACTTCATCCCAAATTATTTGAAACATGCCGAAATGTTGATCATTCTTTGACGATACTAGATGTCACATGTCTGACAATTCTCACGCGGAGTTTTGGCATCCGACAGATGACCACGCATTACCAGCCTCTTGCTCCTAGAGGTAAAATTCATGCACAGAATAAAATATGCGCCTTTTCGAACTCGGTTAGCGTGCGTTGCCACCATTCCTTCTGGGGTTAAATGTGAGATTCACGGACTCCTCCCTAAAATATCATTCCCAGAATGGTTTATTCCCCTGAGGTCTTTTCCTCGATGGGAAAAAAAAATCCGAAAAAATTACCCTCCGTCAATCATTAGAGTATTCTGCAGGCCGGAGTGTTCGGAGAACTACTACTTTCTTCTCATGGGAGATTTGTAAACAAAGGGTGAAACAATTGGACGATAAGACTCCAAGGATGATCACTCCTCTCAATCCTAGCCTCATCAAATAACAGACTAATGTGATCGTAAACACTTTCGCCCAATGACGACACTTTTCCAGGTTAAATATTTCTTTAGTCAGAAGCAGTTCGTTTTCGCGAGTGTTCAGGGAACTCCTAGATTATTTTTGGCACACGCTCGAGAGAAGAATGAGGTGTTATGGCCGGACAGACCTCCACCTCAATGTCTTCAAATTCGTCAGTGCTCCTCAGAGGGAACAGAGATCGTTGTCTCGTGAGATTTTCGTTTCGTATTCACTCAACCGCAAGATTGTTTTTCTGAAAGTTTTTTTATGCCTAAGTTGTCTGAATAAAAATTTACAGTCGCTCAAAGTGGAGTCATAAAATGGGAAAGGCGGTTTTCATGGCGTCAAATGAGAGAACTCGTTCAAGCAGTGCTGAAATTCCAATAAAACCAGTTTATGACTACACTTAGAAACGCTGTTGATTTTTGTTCAGACAACCGAGGAACGTGAAATTTTCAGGAAAGCGCCCGTTCTCCATCCACCCCAAAGGGATTTCCCTGAGTTACCATTCCAGAGTATTTGCCACGTCAACACGATTAAATGCAGACAAGTCAAGGGGAACTGATTTATTTTTGAAAATGTTTCATGACCTTAATGACGTCTGGTGAGATATTTTTTTTAGTGCATTTCGTTTCCAGAAAAGAAATTGAATACTTATGGTCCCATACCGTCCGCATGCTTGCGTGCGTGCCCGTCCCTCTGTGTGTGCGTATGTGTGTCTGTGTCTGTGTGTCTACACTTCGGTTGTTCTACGACAGCTAATAAAATATGCTGACCTGATCATTACGAAAATTGGCAAGCAGGTAGATAGGCGCGAAATACAGGCTCCGAATGCTTCTACTTTGAGAAAGTACCGTCTGGACTTGTACCCTTTCACATCTCTCTTTGGACGCTTCAAGTTTCTCTTTTTCCCCCAGGCTCCTGGTTTCGTATTCTGTCATCTTCCAGTCATATCCACAGCCGGCTGATTCCAAATGAAGTATATTTCCTCTTCAAATCGCTCTCAACCTTCTTCTCTGGCTTGTGTGAGCTTCCTCTTCATCATAGGAGTCTCTCAAATGGAAAGCAAACTTTGGTTAATTCCAAGATCACATTTTCCACGTGGAAGACCCCGTAATCAACCACGTTTGCGTGGTTCCTTGGACAATACTTCCTTTCACTTGCCGAAGCCCTGCAATTTTTTTTTCAACTGAAGGGTCAGGTCAGTCTTCTTTTTCGTGTTGATTTCACATGGGATGACCTAATAATACAAGGCCACCCGTTAATGATCACAGCCTACCAACTGTGCAAAAAAGAGACAGGAAAACCGTGTCATGCGGTTACAGGGTGTACTCGTGTCGATTCGATGAGGCTAGGATTGAGAGGAGTGATCATCCTTGGAGTCTTATCGTCCAATTGTTTCACCCTTTGTTTACAAATCTCCCATGAGAAGAAAGTAGTAGTTCTCC
>CAJPEV010004304.1:0-23252 GCA_905338385.1 Darwinula stevensoni | reverse complement strand
AAATTGTTTTCTTCTCAAAGGGGTGTAATGGATTTGAGCCGTGAGGGACCGACAACCTTTTCAACTAGGGGAGTAATGGATAGCTGATGAGGTTCAATGAAAACAATAGTAATACGGAAACTATTGGAAATGTATCCACCCCATGAGTTTCAAAAGTTATCCTAATTGATTTCACCGAAGAAAGGCTAAAGGAATTTTTAAAATGAGCATGGAAATGAAACGGATCTGGAACAGAAATCATTCTGGATTGCCTTTTCCTTGTTCTGACTCCTCCTGCCTCGTTCTTCGATAGAATCATGAAGGGGAAATCGAATTATATTTTTGACGAAATGCATGAACAATTTTCCTTCACCAATGATACGTGTTTGTGTCGAATTCATGGCATGAGGTGAGAAAGAAACAGTAGCTTGCGTTGGTCGATCAATGGTGTGCTATATGGACACACCTTGCACGGGCGTCGCCGAATCGCTATGACAACGTCTGACAAATAATCAATAGACGCGGTAGCCCCTAGTAAGTTTCTCTAACCTCTTCCTGCAACAAAACTAAACCCATCGTATTCCTCTCTGAAGCATCAACACGAACGAAATTTGACATGCTTCTTCCCCTCTCAATACAGATCCGCTCCAGAAAATTCGAAACTTCATCTCGACAGAGTCGTGGAGAACACAGAACACTTTTTGGAAATGTACATTTTAATCCGGTATATTTTTTTTCCTCCTCCGCGGGGTAGTCACTTCTGTGGAGGTCTCGGAAAAAAGACACCAGCCAAACAAAAGAGATTGACTTGTCGGTGACGGTACTTGTCAAATTTGCTGCTTACAGTGCACCGTTTCGCCATATAAAAGGAAATTAGCTCTCGTTCATGTTGACTTTGCGTCATGGCTCCGGTCCCGTCCCCCAGTGCTTCCGGATGTTGTGTCGGATTTATGTCATAAACATGACTTGTTCGGCCTTAGCATCGGTGACTATATCTTCTGTTTTACAATGTGTCAACTTTATGCCGAGTTCATGAGATGAACTGAGATTTCAACGAAGGTTAGCTCGATTTAGTGGAATGTGGAGATATCTCATATGGACATCCCTAAATTGAGAGGAGGGAGCCCAGGTTCTACTTCATACTTTCTTGATGCATTCTTTCCTCAGAATTTGTCTAGACGCTTCGAGAAACTCTACATCGGCCTAACGTTTAACGTCTGCACTGAAATGAAACTCGAAATCGACCTCTAAACGATCTAACGTTACACGTCCTGTATTAAAAGGGCCATGAGTGACTGAATGGTCCTGCGATTGGCGTAACCTTACACGTTCGCGATGAGAAGTCTCGAAGACCAAGGATCAATCTTCATAGGCTTACTTGGCCCCGTCAATCGAGGTTCAGGATCGAGTCAATCGATCCTGAACGACAAAAGGTACGCCTAGGCCTATCGTTTGTGAGTTTCGTAGGAAAGAGTGGAGGAGGGGACGTCGAGGTTGAGGCTGGAATTGATAAAAGGAAAGCCTTTGAAAAATGTTTTTCACATTACTTCATTGAAGATTGATGCAGTTCGTCCACTGATATTCGAGTCGAGACGGTTCGAGAGCTCTCGAATTGTCTCGACTATGACAGATACTAGTAGATAGGCCTCTTTTTACACATATTCCATAAAATATGGCTTTTGATAGTAGGAATGCACAATGTCTAATGTTGTACGTTCTCTCCAAGATGTCTCTGGCAATTGCTTATTAACCCCGTGAGTAGAGGACTGGGATTCTTTTTGCGTGAAGAGACGTAGCCAAGGCCTGACTTGAATGTAATTCGTGAGTTAGTTCTAGGCTTAACGTTACAATGAATCAAAGGGAGAGGTAAAAAGAAGAGAGAGGTTGAGAATGGGAGAATATTTGCGAAATGCTTTTCACCTCAACTCATTAAGGTTTATTTCCTGCTTGCCCTTCCAAATCAGGAAGAAATGTAACGCCCTAATCCGCATAGAGAGAAATGACATGGCAATATAGTGTATACGTAATTAGACAAATATCTAATATATACAGACGATCGTGCCTGAGTGACTGACACGAATTCTAACCATGTTCCAGAGAAGTTAGAAAGATGAAAATTGGTACACGTACCTTTTAGGATACAGAGTTCAGAAAAAACCCGACGTTGGAGGTGCATGCCCTGGGCACTCATTTAGGGGGAGATGCTTGCAATGATATATAATTGCTTCAGTCAAAGGGAGAGACATGGAAAGCTGAAACTTGGCATGGACGTTCCTACTGAGACACAAAGTTTACGAAAAACGTTAAGTTTCAGATGCATGCCCTGGGGGCTTACTTTTGGGGGGTGACTTTTTAAATAATTTTTTTTAGTCCTGCAGAATTGGCCAGAGATAGCAAGGTGAACATTTTGTGGCGCATACAGCCAGGGCGCAGCTTTTGGCTGTATCAGTTTTTTTCAAAGATATTTTTGTACCAGCAAATAAAGCAAACGGATAAGGCAGAAAATTCGTAAGTACGTAGTTCTCCGAGTACTGACTTCAGTAAAAATGTTAATTTTTAGGTAAAACCCTTGAGTGCATAGTTTTTGCAAGAGATGCTTTTTCCAGAAATTTTTCTGATTCAGAAATAGACTAGAGCAAATAGACTCGCTTCTCCACTTTTTTGCCAAAAGTTTTTCTACAAAACCTTACTTCGCTGTCATGAGGAGTGTCCGAAATTCTCCGAAAACATCTAATAAATGAGTGTCCGTGGTTTCCATCGTTACCAAAATCGATACACAGTAACAACATGCCTCCGTTAGCACTGAAAAATAAATAAGTGTTGGAATCAATACACCTTTGCTATTTGGAGGGCAGCGAATACAATACCCCTTCTGTAGAACCCTGTTTCTTGGTAATGTATGAAAACAACGTCTTCACCATTGATGTAGCGGTTGATAGTATCGAAGGACATAAACGAAAAGGATGGGTGGCGGTTATTAACCTGTAAAGAGGCTGTAAGAGTAGAAAATTCGTAAGTACGTAGTTCTCCGAGTACTGACTTCAGTAAAAATGTTACTTTTTAGGTAAAACCTTTGAGTGCATAGTTTTTGCAAGAGATGCTTTTTCCAGAAATTTTTCTAATTCGATGAAGGAGAGAACTAAAACAAGTTGAAACTTGGAGCAAAGTACCTATTCGATTGCTCAGTACACGTCTTCCTTATCAAATATGACCCCTCAGGGCAGATTATGAAGAGGTTTGTAGTTAGGGAGACAAGAAGGAATTGAAATTATTATTTCGATGAAAATAAAGGTTTTTCCTCTCTCGATATGCATTCCAACGGGGTCATACTTTTAATAAGTTTTTGTCACTTCAAAATGAGTTATTGAATGAATCACTATCCAGGGAATGGAGCGCCATTGCCGTGACAATAGGAAATTTGTCTGTCCGAAGAGCAAATAGACTCGCTTGTACAATGCATTGCCAAAAGTTTTTCTACAAAACCTTTTTTCGCTGTCACGAGGAGAGTCCGAAATTTTCCAGAAACATCTAATAAAAGCGTGTCCGTGGTTTCCATCGTTACCAAAATCGATACACAGTAACAACATGCCTCCGTTAGCACTGAAAAATGAATAAGTGTTGGAATCAATACACCTTTGCCATTTGGAGGGGAGCAAATGCAATACCCCTTCTGTAGAAGCCTGTTTCTTGGTAATGTATCAAAACATCGTCTTCACCATTGATGTAGCGTATTTTACGAAGTTGGCCCTTCAACTGGCCAAACCGATGATCGTCAGAGTGTGCTATGCTGGGGCTATATGATGGCAGGCTGGTAAAAGTCCATTGAAATTTTGCGATAACTTGCATTGTTTTGAATGTCCATAGAAATTTTTATATTTCGTTTAGAAGACAGAATTTTCTACAGAAGGGGTTACAATATTTCCCCTCCCGATGGGAGAAGTGCATTGATTCGAGCAGTTATTTGTAAAAGGGCTCAGAGAAGTGTGCTTCCTCAATAGATTAAGAAACCGTTTCTCAGAGAAAGCAAATGAAATAACTGGATTTCCGGGGGAAACTGTACCCAGTAGATTGAAGAAAATATCCAAATGAAAGCTAAGTATCCATCTTTTTCTGATACTTTCGAACCTCGAGTTTGCAATGGTGCCACATAACTAGAAGTAACTTGTTAACGAGCTAAAAAAAAAGTCCAAAAGCCATGAAGTTTCACTATTTCAGAAGGTGCGAATGCTAAAAAGCGCATATCTCAGATAAATCAATGATTTGCGTTCATTGTCGAACTTTGAAGGTACAATCGTTGAGAGTTCTCTCTCCGAATTGCAAAAAAAGTGCTTGTAGTGGATTTTTTTGTCATATGCAAGTTGTGTCGGTCACTCGATCAATGCTAGTGGTGTCGGTCACTCGATCAATGCTAGTTGATGTCGGAGACTGCTCCTCTTCCTCTGTTTGACGCCTGTCGATGTTCTCCCCCTGCGATAGGGGGTATTTCACTTTCAGGCATGCAAACCGAAAGAGATTTGTCATTCATATATTGCGTTCTGGTTTTGTTGGTATGTGTTGGGAAAGTCTCTTCAGGTCGTCGGAAAGCCCCCAATAAAACACAGGAACAAGCCCCATGAATATCCCGTGATACTTGCGTTACCGAATTTATTGTGTGATACATGTGGGTCTGAAGAGGGAAGCTGTCTTAAAATACTCATGATTTTCAAATATTACCTTACCTACGTTGTCTTTTACTTGGATTCAACAAGATCGTGTTATTCGGAAGGTTCTTCCATCCAAATTCCAGTGGCAATAGGTAAAATAATATCGAGTGTCTGGTGAACGATAGGAAAGGTTACTCTAAGGGAATAAAGAAGGTATGATCGTTACACTGAATGATTTCTTTCCATCCATTTCGATATGTGAACCCCAAAAATACCAGCAATGTTGGAAGTGTCTGGTAGGTGCATCGTGAATCATTCATCTCCGTGTACATTTTTTGGATAGGGTAGGCAAGAAAGAAACCGCTCCGATGGGGATCTTACCATCTTCGTGACACTCTGTCGGATAGTAATGATATCACCAATAATCATATTTAATAGCGTTTGTGGGAGGAATAATCGAGGGAGTAGAAGCTGTCTTAACGATGGACGGAGGTTTAGTAATATTTCAGCAAAACATGGAAATCATTTGTCAGCAAGTCAGGCAAATTTTCCGCGGTAGATCATGGGGAACATTCTATGAGAATGGAAACAAGTTTCCTCAAGAGGATCATACTCATTATGGGAACTCACCCACAAAAGGCCATACCCGACCTGGAATTGCACCCGCATGGATATCACTTTCGGCGTGAGCCCACCTGGTTCAAAATCCAACCGAGGAATGGACATCCACCCGTTTTTGAAGGGCACGTGCGTGAATGACCAGTTGAATTTCCAATCTCTCAATTTTGATCACCATATCTACCACTGCCTGTAGAAAAGAAGCAGCCGCATGTTCATTCTCAACTATTTCAACCCCAAAGCTCGGTCTTTGCATTTGTTTTCATTTGTTGAATACTTCACGTACCTTTATGACTTTATACAGGGTGTCCCAAAAGTCCCTTTCTGTCTTGCTGAAATAGGCTGAATTTCAAACAAATAGCTCAATGACTTGAATACACACGTATTTCCATACAAAATACAATACAAGTATTATTACAGATCGAAATAAAAATACACTGCAATATTCTTTCATCAGTAGTTTCAGCGTGCGCTCCATCAGTATCTCTGCAAATATCAAATTGGTCTGCTGCATTGCGGAACACATTTGCGAGCATTTCGGGGTTTATTTTCTGAAAGGCCCGCCTAATGCGATCTTGCAGATCTGGTAAATCTCGAATTTTTCTGCGATAAACTTCTGATTTAATGAAACCCCAGGCAAAGAAATCCAATGGGGTCAAATCCGGAGATCGCGGTGCCCGAGGCCTGTTTCCCCTACGTCCAATCCAACGATTTGGAAAACGCCTGCTGCGGAATGTCTGAACAATTCTGGCATAATGACAAGGTGCCCATCCTGCCGAAAGACTACAGTGTCGAGAATACCATCTGCAAGAAGTTGGGGTTCTAGAAACTGCTGAAGCATATCGACGTAAATCGAGGCACACGAAATTTTCTTATGAATTTATCTCTAATCTCACATTTAATTCCTCTGATGCGACAAGTAACTACCATAACACGTTCCTGCACATTCATCATCAATGATATGGATCTGAAATAAAAATATTAAAAGTTAAAAATAGTTCATACAGTGATCTGAATATTGCATAGAAATAAACGTGTAATCATATCATTGAGTGATTTATTAAAATTCAGCCCATTTCAACAAAATAGATAGGGACTTTTGGGACACCCTGTATTTATCACTCGCGAGTAACTTTTAGAAATTCATGGAACACACTAATTATATTCCTGCATCTGTTAGAAAGAGAAATGGATCTAGAGCGGAGAGAAATGTAGAGATTTAGAGCGAATTGAATCAGAAATTACTGAGTAAGTGGAAACGGAGTAAAGGAAAGAGTATCAGCATCGATTATGATAACGATTGGCCTTAAGATTACTTTGGTGAGGATTAGCTTGGGAAAGCAGAAAGGCTAAAGTAAGTTAGACCTCATGATCGATCTGGAACTCGGGTACTTGACGAGACCCTGGCAACGCTGCAGCGGAATGCTTTTGGAATGCAGATTTTATTCGGCATTCAATTGGCAATGGAATCTAACGAGATAAAGAACGACCATTTGGTATGAATTTTGGATGATAGGATTTCATGAGGGTAGTTCTGTTCAATTTTGACCTGCAGATGAATGGTCTCCAATTTCCCGAGAGTTTGCACAGACAGGCAAGGAAAATGATAGTGTGTTTGAGGTATGTAATATTTTCGGCATTTAGTTGAGTTGCGGTCTTCGTTCAAATGAGGTTAGCGAGGCCATACCTCTGTGGGAAATGTATACCGTTAATATAAATGAGGAAATAGTGTTGAGCTCGTCTAACTCGAGGGCAGAAGTATGGAATGGTAATAAAGAAACAGATGGAGTAGTGTACAGTATACACGACGTGGGATTCGTGCTGGAAAATAAATTATTTTCCAGTCGGGTCTTGAGCTTTTCCGGCAATGTATCGAATGAACCAAATGTATAATGCAGGTTGATAGTATCGAAGGACATAAACGAAAAGGATGGGTGGCGATTATTAACGTGTAAATAGGCTGTAAGAGTAGGTACTCCATCGTTATGACCACCCACGTAATTATTATTCAAGTGGAAGCTCTGTCAAGCTTGACACTGGACTTCTAAATGGATTTCATTATATTCAAACTTCCGTCATCAGCCTTGACATTTTTATATTGATAATTTAAAAAAAAAACCTGCATGAATGTTGTTCGCTAGACAGATACATAAAGCTGAGTTACGTACAGAGTAGAAAGTTAGGCGAAATACGCTGAGGGGTGAAGTGATTCGAAATTATAATATCTTAATGCGATTTGCTCTACAGTATATATTGAGACATTGCGAATTAGGCAACTATCTCCAAAGTCGGAGTTTTTTTGTTGTCAGCAACGCAACGGCTATTCGAGTTCCCATTTCAGTGAAGGAAGGAAATAAGAGGGTGGCGTGAGCCTGAGCCTTCATTCTTACGTTAGGCCTAGGCTTAAAAAGTCAGTCCCCACGAAAAGTGCCCCCAGGGGATGTAATCCATAAGTTGGCACTTTTCTGGAGTCAGCAGTCTAATAGTTATTTTTCTAGCAAGTTTCAACCTCTTGTAATCTATGGTACATGATTAGACTTAGTCCCAGTCACTCACGATCGTCTATAAACCTGTAGGAGTTTCTTTCCACATCGGCTAACAAACTCGCCATGGTCGTGCCTTCGCCGCTCCATTATCTAGAAAGGTGATTAAATCCTCCGCTCTGAGGGGACATACTTCTAAAGTTTGATTTTTTCTTTACTCAGCTATCCAGCGACAAGTTGGAACTCTCTATCGCTTTCTACTTTGTTGGATCAACGATCATCATCATCATCCTTTGATGCCTTTGGCAAAAAAGTGCTGAAAAAGATTATCTTCAGAGACAACTACTTCGGTAGCACTCGTATCGAACGTATTCAATGAAAATTATATTTAGGGTATTGCCAGCGTTCTATTAACGTCCTTGGGAACGTTCTATTGACTGCTTACATGACTAAAATTAAAAGCGAAGAAAAATGTTCAAATTTACCGCTTTCCTTGAACTACGTGAATTCATTAAGGACGTGAATTTCATATTTTCAAGAAATGTCTCAATACAAATTTATGTTTTAGGATTCATCGAATATAAAATTAAAATTTCGGATACATTATTTTCATCTCTAAAAATGTCAGACACAAAATTCAGTCCAAGTAGAGCCCTGCTCCAGTGACTACAGTTAAAAGTCTTAATGTAGCCCATTAGCCTGGTCGAAGGTAATATCTTCCATTCTCCGGGAGTGTCTAGTGGAAAAGCGGGGGGCAATTTAGTCAAACTTTGGAAATCATCATCATATCTACAGTTATCTTATTATTATTGTTATTCAGGAATCAAACACCCTCTCCACCGAATTGCCTTTTCATGAGAGAGATGTTGATGAGCATTTCCATATTTTATGTTTCTTTCTCTTTCCTATGAAGTCACCTTAGAAATGAAACCTTCCTTCCTTTATCTTTCGAACCAGAGTTCTCTGGAGACTCCTTGGACCTCTTACGACCGATTTGGTGAAGATTCCAAGTATCATCCTCTTTGGCTTGTGTGGAGAGAGATCGGCTACCTCGTGGAAAGCATAAGGGGGAATAATTTCAGATATTTCAGAATTTCAGGAATTTCAGACACGCTATAGCGACTACTTTGGCGTCATTAGCTTCGGTTGTGCGAATCTTTGTTTCAAGCCATTGGCAGGTAGATACGACTGATGTCCTTCAGGAAAACATCTTAAACGTTCGACTGTCCATCAAATGCAGCATGTTTCGTGATCAAAAGGCACCATATCTGAGCGCTAAAACGGTGCTCATTCTTGTATATTGAACGTCGAAGGACCTCTTTGAAAACATGTTGAACGTTCTCGAAAGCTTTTCTCAGCTACTTGGGCAATGGCATATGTATAAAGCCTGCAGGTCTCATTTGACCCGTGGTTACCCTCGGCACTCGATCATTTGAATGGAGCGAAGGAGGCGAATGTGAATGTAGGCGAAGCGCTTAATATCCCTGTAATCCCGGCAGCAGGCAGGATGCACTGCAATGGGCGATGCGATCGTTCTCTTGCGAGAACAAGGGCAACTCTTGTCTCGTTTTTCCGAAAGATGGCGAGACGATAGCGAATCTCTTATTTTCGATTAAATCTGCTTTTCCACCCTTTCGTGTGGCCGATTTGCATATTTCATTTCCAAGAGACACATCCTCAGATGATAATGAAGAGTTCTATCGAAGGCCCAAGTTCATATCTCTCAGCATTTGGCCTGTAGAGCTGTCATACAAGCACAAAAATGGAAACACAATTGTCACTCGGAATAGTTAGCAGTCAGGTTCGCGCACTCGATAATGTTTAACCTCCTGTCCTCCGATTTCAATAAAAGATGATGGACAAATGCATCTGGTGACAAAAGCAGTCGATCTTTAAAGCAGCAGCAAATATTAAGCAAGAAATTAATTCTTGATAGATACTCTCTCGATGAAGTACGTATAAGGGGACGGTAGGGGAAAATCATTGAAAATGGTTTTCACTTCAATCTTCCTTCATGTTATCCCTTTCAATGAAAATATAAATTGCGTATTTTCCTCGAAGGTTCCCACAACAAATTCTTCTACCTTCAGTGCCTTTTGTTGAAGAGCTTACTGTTGTTTTCACCGAGAACGTATTATGAAGTGAAACTTCATGTCATGAAGCAAGTTATTTCACAATTTTTTAGCGAATACATGAAACCATCACGTGAAAAGAAAGTGGAATTGCTCAGATTCTGAAAAGTTGCTGCTTTGGGCTGAGAACGGAAGTTGCCTCTGAGGTTTCCATGATGAAAACTGAAACAAGTCATTTACTTTGAATTATGATTCCGCCAGATCCATTTTATCCCAATATTTCGCTAAGAAATCCACTTCCTCCCGTTACATTTTGTCCCAATACGCCACTTAGATGTTTTCCAAAAGTTTAGTCTAGCCCCGGCTACTTGCACAGAGCCTGGACCGCAAAGTGAAGTTCTTTCAAATGGTCCAGCACCTGGGAATGATCATTTTCCATTGCTGTGGCGATTGCTGCAACATTCTGCTATCTCGACAGTTTCCGGGTGAAATAAAAAAATATTCGCGCGCGCCCTTTGAAAGTTCATGGCATTTCTGAAACAGCAGCTGAAATAAATATTTTTCACGCGCATCTCTTTTCATCCTTTGAGCATCCAAGAACGTTTGCCCATTTAATCTCTAATCGTTGCAGTTCACGAATGATTTCACGTTAGCAGATTGAAAATTGATTTTTGCACTCATACTTTGTGGAACAGTCCTAGGTAACGGAATAGGCCTTCAAATGAAGTACTTAGAGCAAAGCTAAAGTATTAGTGCAAAAAGTATACATAGTATGAGTGTAGAAAAAAATCCTGAATTTTAAATGTCTCCTCAAGGCAAATATGGGAAGAAGTATTCAAAGATTTACGAGTATGCTCAACACTGACGAAAAGGGCCACAAGTAGTGATCTGAAGTTAAGCACGCAAGAAGTCATCGGTGCAATAATTTCGATTAAAAACATATTTTAGTTACGTCCCCTCTTGGCGCATATTTCGACAGAGACATATATTAAATACATGTTTGCCGCATCGACAATAGAAAAATGAATTAATCACTATTCTGGATAATGCAAAGTCGAAGGCGCAACCCTAAAGAGTTTGTTAAGAGTAAGTAAACAAACTCAAGTAAATGAGTATTATCCAAGATGGTTTGTAGTTGCATTTTGCAGATCAGGGAAATGTTTATTTTTCATGGTTAGTATGCATTTCTGTTTCGATTTCACGCTGGGCTTGTGAAGTGAGGGGGGTCGAGAGACTCATTTTTCAAAATGTATCCACTCATGAAGTTTTCTTAGGCTACATGTGGACGAAAGCTGCTTGTAGACTATTGCTGCAGCTCCAAAAATTCGAAAATTTTCCGCAATGAAAAACAAGATTATTATTGCTTCGATCTCACCCAAGCAATAGACATCCCGCCCTCCCTTTCTCTCCGCCCTCCTTATTGATTTTTAACCAATTGGATATTCTTACGATGGAAAATCCAACGTTGGATTTCCACCTGGTGGGACCTCCACCTGGTTCTAAATCCACCTCGGGATCTCCAGAGGGGTTAAGCACATATTGATTCCATTCCTCCGAAGTTCTGAATGGATGACACCCATGATATGTAATGGGATACCTGATCCACACCACCCAAAAAGTACCTTGACCGAGACTAACTGAGAAATTTCATTTCCAATTTGCCGTAATTATGGATTGCCTAGAGTCATGAAGCTGAAATGCGATTCCTCTCGAACGACATCACGGTCGACCATGGAAAAGCCAAGTTTACTGTACCCATCACTATAAGTTCGCAATACCCCCGGGAAGGAAAGTGTTCCGGTACCCATATTGACTTTCGTTTTATAAATCTGCGCTCTGTATGGATGCGGGAATCGTTGCATTTTCCTTCGAGAACTTAAACGTCGCGAGTTGCCGTATCCATTGGGATTAAACCAGCTTGACGAATTGCAAGAATTACTGCGAGAATTGCTTTTGCAGATAGAGAAGGGATCGAAAAGGACGGATCGAGTCCCACACCGCCGAAAGTTTCGTGACCAATGGGAGAAAATAATTTCAATATAGGAGCACTAAGCGACGCATTGACTTTTTAACTCGTGATCCTCAAGCTGAAAATCGTGTTCCATCCCTATTCACATTTTCCAAAGCAACGTTATTTTTTAGGTGCAAGGGCCGAGGGGGCGAGAATCACAAAATCCATAAACGGTTTGACGGTATCATTAAAGATGAACTTCGAAAGCGAATGCTTTAAATGCTTTAGAAATTTCCTTTGATCACATTGCGACGAAAGCGCGTCCATAACGAGCTTGTTTGGCATTCAGGAATCGGGGAAAATCGACTCGTGGTGGCGCTCCTTCCGGCACCTTTTCTAGAGGACTGTTTGCAATTCTCCTCTAGCGAGCCGGGAGAAAATGGCTCTTCATGAATTCCATTTTTTTCTCCCATATTTATTGTTTAAGCAAGGAAATAACGAAAAATGAGACATATTCTCCTAGATCGGTTTATTAACTTTGGCAAGTGCAAGGACCACATCATGAACGTCTCCGTAGTGTAATACGATTCAGCCACAATGCACTTATCACGGACAAATCTTCATATATACAGACTTTAACGCCCCTTTTTGAATGAAATGACGCATTGGTGAAAACGAACCCGAGGAAATGTGAAGCCAGGACGGTATAACTTCGGATACAGCTTTTGAATTTACTTTCTCTCAATTCCCAGTGTGGAGATAGAGTCGTGACACCGAAAGAAGCACTTGAAAGAAGACCCCGCAAGAAATGAACAAAAAATTTGGAAAATAAAGATTCAGTGAACATGACAATACGGCAAAGAGCAGAAAAATCCCAGCACTCCCCAAAATCCCCAAAATTTCCAGCAGTTCAGACTTAGCTAGTCGTGGTAGTTTTGCCGTATATAGGAATGCCTAATTCTAATGAGGAAATGTGAATGCAGTTCAGAGCCAAAAACACCACAATTTCTTCCCTCTCGACTTCACCGACGATAATCGTTCAGTGGAGGTAGTGAAAAGTGCAGAAAGGGATATCACAGTCTTCAAACTCTTCATGAGCAACCAAGCAAAAGGGCGCCCCTGCACTAAACGGATTGCGACAGAAGTTGTGATTGATGTTCCTCACGTCCTCTGGGAATCTTGGCCACAAATCAATATAGAAACTGGAGAAGCTCCAAGACAGGCATTGTTTCCGGGACAACGTCACGTTGCGAGTTCCTGCGTATTCCTCTCCCTCCTTCGTCCATCTGCATTCTGTCTTGTCTAGATATGAAACAATATTGTTATGAATGAAAGCAAGAAACCCATAGTCTTCCTTGTCCCATTGGGGGATATTTTAAATCATTCTTTAGTGATGCATATGCCCCAGAGGAAAGGGCGGCGAGATGCAACTTTGAGAGAAACGTAGGAAGATATTGTTTGACTCAATGTGTTTGATCGTTCCTTGAGATTCGAATCATCCTGGGTGAGGAAAAATTTGGCTCATGTCTACTGAGATGTTAGACACTTCAGTACCTCAATTAAGATGGATAATTAATTGGATGTAAGAAGAAGGTTCAAGTGAAAAGGTTACTCCTGCAGCCAGCACAAGTGAAAAACTGATCCATCAGATGCCTTTCACTATACAGGTATTGGGAGTCTAGAACTCCAGAACAGGGAATTGGCAGGCCGGATGAGCAAATTAATCAATTGTGCAGCAATGTCAATATGATGGCGTATGGGCATAAGAGTTGTACATTTGACGACCAGCTTTTTGTTATACGATTTTTTATTTTCAGGGGAAGAAGGTCAATGTGGAATTGATTACTGTGTATAGTTCTAACTGTCCCTAGCGAGGGAGTAGGTCCATAAATTCAGTGAGTGGTTTCGGAATGGTGAAGCTTATGTTGGCGACGATCCACAACATGGCCGGAAAAACTTGCAGAGTACACAAACTGGATTCGTCATCGTAGGGAATTGATCAAAGAAGATTGCAGTGTTACTTTCACTAGCTAATCTCTACATTGAATATTAACATCAGCTCAGTCAGGAACATCATTCATAAGAGATGATGGTTCTGCAATTCAGTCAACGAGATCAAAGCAGCTGTCCTACAAAGTGCTCAAAATTAACTTAAAACTTTATGTACAGCGGTAAATCAGAACTTCAATAGCATTGAAAAAGGTGTATATTACGTTCGCCTGCAGATGCATTCATTTCATGTGTGTGCAACATTGTAAAATATTCATCTGGATAGTCTCGTATATCTACGTTTTCTGATAGGGGTGATGATAGTTTTTTTTATTCATTGTTTCTCAAGCAACTTTTAAACGAAGATTACGGGGAAGGATCCAAATATGTGTCACCCAGGGGAAAACCAGAGGATATTGTAATTCCTTTACAGCGCTGGAGAGGGTAGGGTGAGAATACAAATGCAATCGTCTATGATATTTTTGATGGAAGAATGGCCAAGAAATTCTGCATCTACGACGAGGAAATGCTTTAACTATTTAACAATGTAATGTTAGCATGATTCCCTGAGTGTGATGATCGATTGACGATACGTTCAGACCTCAGAATTTCGGTTTGGAGGCCAGAGAACGTAGCGTCGACATGGCAAATCTATAAATCGAGATTTGTGCTAATGTGATGTTTCTGTCAAAGCGAAAAAGGTATTGGGAAATGAGGGAAAAAAATGTTTATTAAAAAATAAGGCTGGAAAAGAAACAGATCCATGAGGCTCTGACGAACTTTTATGGTGACAGGACTTCATGGCGTTTTATAATTCATGACTGGACTCGCTGCTCCAAGAAAGTGAGGGAGAGAGAGCATTGAAGACTACCCACGCGGTGGTCGGCCAGCTTCCTCGGTCACTGATGAGAATATTAAAGCAGTTTAAACCATGGTGGAAGAATACCGACGAGTCAAGGTGGAGGTGTTAGGAGAGACGCTAAGAATATCTGCTGAATCTGTGCATTCCATACTGAAAGAGACGCTGGGACTGAGTGAGCTTTGTGTACGTTGGGTACCATAAGCATTGCGCCCAGTTCAGAACAATCCAAATTCAGATTGCAGTATGAGGTTTTTAAACAAGTTCGACACTGATACTGATGGCTTGATAGCTTGAGTTGTAACTGGGATGAAACTTGGATCTACCTCTATGATCCTAATGCTAAGTTCTTGTCGAAGCAGTAGCCTCCAACAGTCGCAAGTGGACCATTTGAGAAGTCGGCTACGAAGCTAATGGCGACCATTTTCTGGGATGCGGAAGCGGTGATCATGGTGGACTTCCTCCTTCAAGGTAAAACGGTCACAGGTGTCTACTAAGAGCAGGTGCTTCAGTAGCTTCCTACAGTTCTGCAGGAGAAGACGCAGGGAAAGTTTCATCAGCCTGTCCTGTTTCACCATGAACATGTTTCTGCGCACTAGAGGACACTTTCGATGGCTGCACTTCGCAAATTTCGCAGATAATTGCTATTTCATCCAACTTCTAGTACAAACCTAGCCCCTTCGGACTTTTTCCTTTTTCCAAAACTGTAGCAGAGTACCGAGGGGAAACGTTGGGACTCAATGACCGCTCTCAAGTCAACCATCCTCGACTGGTTTGAGTCCCAAGACAAAACTTATACAGAGAAGGCATAGAGAGCTGGAGAGAAAGAATGAATAAATGAAAAGGAGACAACGTTGAGAAGTCAAATGCTACCTAGGTTGTCAGTGTGTAATACGAGGGTGGTTCAATACTTACCTGCACTTTCTATTCTGAAAATCAATAGTATTGAAAAGAGTCTGAAAGTATATTGTGACAGATAGCCCTAATCTTCAGCGTATTATAGACCAAGAGCGGGAACCTCGCGCATGCACAATTTGGGCGTAATAACATGGCGTCCATAGCGACCAATGAAAATGATCGAAGGACTTGTCATTTCACAAGGGAATCGTCGGAAAACATACCATTCCAACTTCCAGTTTCAGAAAGACTTTATGCGAATGCATGGGAGAAGAGGAGGGTGCCGGATCAGGCTTTAAAGAAGGATGGCCAATATGATGTGACTTTGGCCCATAAACCGAATTCAATTAATCATGCATCATTTGATAGGCTGCCCCTCGAAGAGTATTAAAATACCAATTTTACTCCAATCTAAAGGGTTTGTAAAGGTTAAGTTAGGTTAAGTTTGGTAGGGTAGGTCACGATTAAGTTAAATTTGCATGAGCTTTTCATCAGAACGCATACGTTCAACTGTATTGAGGGAAGGGAAATGCAGACTAGCAATAATAAATCACAATTAAAATACATTTGAATTGTGTTTTGTAAAATATTACAATGTACCTTAGAATCATTATCTTTTATATGATAAATCATACATTCAAACTGTTTTGCTAGATTTTCCAATTCCCAGATGAAGGTCACCGATTACCGATAATTATGTTCTTTCTAAGCTGTTAGAATTTGGAAGGATTTTATCGGAAATCCTATATGAAAACAGTAAAATAATTTAACTCAACCTAACCTAACCCAAAATTTTGAAGCCTTCACATTTGAATTAAACAATTATACGTTTCATGTTTGCAGATAAAATCGATGGAAGTATCTGAAAGTATTCTAAAAATTGTTCCATTGCCCTCATCGCCAGAGAAAAAAATCAATTATTTTGCTTTTCTAATGCACTCAATCGTCACTAGCTCATGGTGATTGAAGGTTTAGCACGGATATGATGGCGAGCAAAAAGGAATTCGCCAAATTTTGACTCCTAATCCAATTGCGAATAAATACACATGCTATTAATTGGTGTCACTTTTGGAACGGAGATATGGAGTTTTAATCAAAATGTGACTGGTGAGAAATACATTAGTACGGTTGGGTTAGGACAACTTCTTATCCCATTCTGAATGCGAC
This sequence comes from Darwinula stevensoni, assembly GCA_905338385.1. Classification (NCBI taxonomy): domain Eukaryota; kingdom Metazoa; phylum Arthropoda; class Ostracoda; order Podocopida; family Darwinulidae; genus Darwinula; species Darwinula stevensoni. Next base: position 6,594 of record CAJPEV010004304.1, on the reverse strand, counting down.
ACAAAATAGCAATCTTTCGTGTCTGCAACACATGAAGGAGAAAAATGATTTGTTCGGAATTATTGAACCAACTAGGAAATGGAAGAGCATGAAGATGCATTGGCAATGTGAAATTCATTTGTTTAAGTCAACTGTGCTATCAGGACGTTATTATTTGCGGATATTGAAATACTGCATTTTAATTTCTAATGTTTTGAAGTATCATGACTGCCCTTCATCCAAAATAGTTAAAAGCATTTGTCATTTTAATAAAAGTCATATCCCGCAACAGAGCACAATCTAGCTTACAATACTCAAAGCCGCCAAAATAAAAAAATGGAATTTTTTTAAATAACACCCCTTGAAATGGCATTAATAAAATTTGATTACGAAACCAATATAACATTGTTTGAGGAAGTACTTCAAAAAACATTAAGATGCAGGAATGGTGTTTATAGAAAGAATCCCACATATGGGATGCGGGCCTCTTATGGCCCTTAATAAAGGATTAGGATGTCAATCCCTAGAGGATTTTGCTTGAGCGAAATGGTTCTTTATGTTACATTTTAAAAGGATTACATGAAGAGAAAGTCTAATAAGAGATATTTTGGAGGAAATGAGGAATCTCTCTACCATTCCCACGACCCTTTACCCCCAACAGAAAGCCTTATCTTCATTGCATATCTCTCGAAACAGCTCTTTCCTTAGGGTTATTTCTGGGAATATCTTTGGTAGTTGGAGTTTCATGCCAATTTGCATTTTCCAAATTGTCAACCATTACTTCTCATGACATACGTCACCAGACATGAAAATAATATCTTCCTCAATCCCATTGCCTTGAAGTTGGTCTACCTAGTCTGATGAAAAAGTTCTGGGATACAATTTCTTGACTTGCACTCCCACAGTTGCGCAATCCTGCAATCCAGAAAGGAACTTCATTCAAGTTCAGAGTATCAGATTTACTACTTGCTGCGTTCAATCGTCTGCTCAATGGTGGTCGCAGAAAAAGGAAACTTGGCAGAATTGGAATCAAAGTTGTAGATTCACACCATGACTGCGGCACAGACTATCCTGTCGTGGCTTTGCAGCAGCTGCTGTGGCAACCGCGCATCCGTGTTTCAACCGCCTCCCTACTTGCCGGAGTTGTTTTCCTGTGATGCTTTTAGTTGCCTCATCTAAGGACTGCGCGGAAAGGAATATGACTTAAGACATGCAAAGTATCATTGCGGCTAATGAGGGATGCGAGCTAGCGGAAGTTTAATACAAAGAGGAAGAATTCCAAAGGATTAGTATCAGCGATGTTTCCAGCGGCTGAAGAAACTCTTGAAAGTTGTTTAGATGAAGATGGAGAACTGCAAATTCACCAAGACGGAAAAAAAGCCTGAATGTCGAATTCGAAGATCAAGATGATGCTGATTTTTTTTTTCCATGGAATCGTCCACTCAGAATTCGTGCCATAAGGACAGTCAACCAGATGTTGCACAAGAACGTTTTGAAGCGGTTGCTTGAGGCTGTGAGGAGGAAAAGGGGTGATCTGTAGCAGGAGAACTCGTGGATCCAACATCACAATAACGCGCCGGCTTACACAGCCCTGTCTGTCCGAGAGTTTTTGGCCGCCAAACGGATCACTGAAATGGATTACCCACCGTATTCACCTGATTTAGTCCCCAATGACATTTGGCTGTTTCCCAAACTCAAAATCTTTTTTAAAGGCCACCGATTTCAAAGCATTGAAGACATTCAAACAAATGTGATGCAGGCTCTGAAAGACATCCCGAAAGAAGACTTCCACCGCTGTTTCCAGCAATTGCAGCATCATAGAGAAAAGTGAATACGTTCTGGAGGGGAGTACTTTGAAGGCGATGCATGTGATAATTTGTAAGTTGAAAAATAATTTTTTTTTAAATAAAGTCTGGAAACTTAATATCCACACCTCGTATATCATTTTCGCGCCTCTGGGTTCGGCAGGAGTTAAATTATGCTACACCTGAAGAAAAAATCCATCCGTGCTCCTGAAGCTCCTTCGTAGTTAGATTTTGTGAAGTACATACGTAATTAAAATTAATTTATCTTCTCTCTTTAAACAATTTTGAAGACTGACAGTGTACCTGTATCAAGCTTCACTTTATTTCACATGTGTGGTGACTATTTAATAAAACTATGTTTAAATTACCTTAACCGGGATTAACCTTACTTGGGTAGTTGAGGCAGAGGGAGATGTTGCAAAACTCCCATTCTCCCGAGCTTTTAACGAAACACCATGGTCGCTCCTTCAATGTCGGGTTTCTGCAGAAGTCCTCATGCAAAGCAGGCGTCCCAAATCGGAAATGACCATCAAAACCTATCATCTGATCAAAGCCCAGGGTGTTTCTGAAGAATTCGAAAAACGATGTCATGGAACTCCACTTGAGACAGGACTTCCCTGTCTCTGTCTTCCTAACCGTCCCCACGTATTCCTTCCCCATTTCCGTCTGCAGACATTCTGGGTATCCTACTGCCGGGTCACCTGTCATATTTCACGCACATAAATATTCTATTCACTTGAGAAAAATGATGCGGAAGCATATAGAACTTCAAGTTTACAAATGAAATTGTTTTCCAAGACGTTACAAGAAATTAGGTTCCCATTCTTAAAATCCGGTTTCTTCTGCATCAAACAAAATATTCGCATAGTTGTTGATTTTTTTTTCATTGTGAAGCGATCATGCTAGAAAATCATAATCACCCCACATCATACCATTGACAGCAGAACGTTCATATGCTTGAAAACAGAAGGGGACTTCGCAATATTGCCATCCATTGCCATTGGATGTTTCTGCGTAGCACCATGGACCGTTCGGATTTCGGTTCGGATTGCGACAGTAGTTGTGACTGCTGTCTATAGCTGGGTCAGGGAATTTCTCCAGGCTCGGCATTGGGACTTCTTTGTTGGTTGCCTGACTCAACCAAGATTGGCACTTCATTGGCCTGATCTCAACATTTGCCTCTTCGTTCATAATCCCAACATATTCGTCTCCATACTTCGTCAATTTGCACTCCATGGGTTCTAAAGGTGAACAACAATGTGCTAACGAGTTTCGGATGGTTTCAGAGAGATATTCGTAATTTGACATGTGCGCACATTAAAAACAAGTTCATTTACGCGACTACTTCCTTTCTTTAACGCCTTCCCGTCCAAAAATTCAACTTCCCCGTATTTCTCCCTGATAGCACCGAGAGTAACGAAATTGCGTGTGCTTATTACCCTCTCAACTTAGATTTTCTTCAGCAAATTTGAAGCTTAAGATTCCCGGGATTTGTGTAGAACATTGGTTATTGCTTCATGTCCGATTCAGGACTATTTCTGCCTTCATTTTTTTTTTTTTTTTATGTAAGAGACATTTTTGTGCGGATTCATTAGATCAGCCTAGATAAAAACGGTGGTTAGCAACGACCAAACCCTTTTTTATGCTATTGACATATTCTGCACAAATATTCCCGAATAAACAGGACGGCGCCCAATATGCATTTTCATCCCATAAGCATTCTCTCCTCAGACCTAGTCAGGATGGTTCAAGGAACTCCAGAGAGGCCCTAAGTTAGACATCCACATAGAAGCGATTCCTGGAATTCGAAACAGGCCTCTAATCGGTCTAGTTACAAGTTCTCGCCGAGGTTACTCGAAGACTTAAGGATCGACCTTTATAGGCCCAATTCGGTTGTCGGTAGGTCGATGAGACTTTTTTGAGCGGGAAAGTTCTGAGGAGACTGCGTTGGTTAGCCGCTAGTCTAACGTTAGTGAGTCTCATGGAGAGGGGGAGGGATTGATGAAAAATTATTTTCACACAACTTCCTGATTGAAATGGATGAAGATTTATTTTAATCAAATAATCTGTTGAACCACAAACTAGTATAACAAGATCAATATATTTGGCTGTTCAGAGATTCACATGTCATCTACATTATTAAAAGTCCTAAAAGCTGCATTTTTATAATATATCGTGAGGGCAATAATTAACAAACTTTTTGGATGGTGACAGATCGGAATGTCGCAGTATTCCCAGCGACGAGGCCCGTCCGACACGAAGCACCATGGCCGCTCTGCCAACCAAAGATTCCGACAATAGTTCTGATCCTGTGTTTTGATGAGTTCTTCCATTTNGGAAGAATTCCAAAGGATTAGCATCAGCGATGTTTCCAGCGGCTGAAGAAACTCTTTAAAGTTGTCTAGATGCAGATGGAGACTACAGTCCCAGAGGTTTTCGTCCAGACCTCATTGAGCATGTGACTGAAACTAGATTATATATTTTTTTAGGTTTTAACCGCCAAACGGATCACTGAAATGGATCACCCGCCGTATTCGCCCGATTTAGACCCCAGTGACGTTTGGCTGTTTCCCAAACGAAGAAATTTTTTGAAAGGCCACCGATTTCAAGTCATTGAAGACATTCAAACAAATGTGATGCAGGCTCTGAAAGACATCTCGAAAGAAGACTTCCACCGCTGTTTCCAGCAATTACAGCATCATAGAGATAAGTGTATCAGTTCTGGAGGGGAGTACTTCGAAGGCGATGAATTTGATCATTTGTAAGTTTAAAAATATCTGGAAAAAATAAAGTCTGGAAACTTAATAGCCACACCTCGTATATCATTTTCGCGCCTCTGGTTTCGGCAGAAGTTAAATTATGCTATACCTAAATAAAAAATCCATCCGTGCTCCCGACGCTCCTTCGTAGTTAGATTATGTCAGGTACATACGCAATTAAAATCAATTTATCTTCTCTCTTTAAACAATTTTGAAGACTGACAGTGTACCTGTATCAAGCTTCACTTTATTTCACATGTGTTGTGACCATTTAATAAAACTATATTTAAATTACCATAACCGGGATTGACCTTACTTGGGTAGTTGAGGCAGAGGGAGATGTTGCAAAACTCCCATTCTCCCGAGCTTTTGACGAAACACCATGGTCGCTCCTTCAATGTCGGGTTTCTGCAGAAGTTCTCATGCAAAGCAGGCGTCCCATATCGGAAATGACCATCAAAACCTATCATCTGATCAAAGCCCAGGGTGTTTCTGAAGAATTCGAAAAACGATGTCATGGAACTCCACTTGAGACAGGACTTCCCTGTCTCTGTCTTCCTAACCGTCCCCACGTATTCCTTCCCCATTTCCGTCTGCAGACATTCTGGGTATCCTACTGCCGGGTCACCTGTCATATTTCACGCACATAAATATTCTAATCCCTTGAGAAAAATGGTGCGGAAGCATATAGAACTTCAAGTTTACAAATGAAATTGTTTTCCAAGACGTTTCAAGGAATTAGGTTCCCATTCTTAAAATCCGGTTTCTTCTGCATCAAACAAAATATTCGCATAGTTGTTGATTTTTTTTCATTGTGAAGCGATCACGCTAGAAAATCTTAGTCACCCCACATCATACCATTGACAGCAGAACGTTCATATGCTTGAAAACAGAAGGGGACTTCGCAATATTGCCATCCATTGCCATTAGATGTTTCTGCGTAGCACCATGGACCGTCCGGATTTCGGTTCGGATTGCGACAGTAGTTGTGACTGCTGTCTATAGCTGAGTCAGGGAATTTTTCCAGGCTCGGCATTGGGACTTGTTTGTTGGTCGCCTGACTCAACCAAGATTGGCACTTCATTGGCCTGATCTCAACATTTGCCACTTCGTTCATAATCCCAACATATTCGTCTCCATCCTTCGTCAATTTGCACTCCACGGGTTCTAAAGGTGAACAACAATGTGCTAACGAGTTTCGGATAGTTTTAGAGAGATATTCGTAATTTGACATGTGCCCACATTAAAACAAGTTCATTTATGGGACTACTTCCTTTCTTTAACGCCTTTCCGTCCAAAAATTCAACCTCCCCGTATTTCCCACTGATAGCACCTAGAGTAACGAAATTGCGTGTGTTTGTTACCCTCTCAACTTAGATTTTCTTCAGCAAATTTGAAGCTTAAGATTCCCATGGTTTGTGTAGAACATTGGTTATTGCTTCATGTCCGATTCAAGGCTATTTCTGACTTCATTTTTGAATATGTTTTATTTTTATGTAAGATACATTTTTGTGCGGATTCATTAGATCAGCCTAGATGAAAGCGGTGGTTAGCAACGACCAAATCCTTTTTTATGCTATTGACATATTCTGCATGAATATTCCCGAATAAACAGGACGGCGCCCAATATGCATTTTCATCCCATAAGCATTCTCTCCTCAGACCTAGTCAGGATGGTTCAAGGAACTCCAGAGAGGCCATAAGTTAGACATCCACATAGAAGCGATTCCTGGAATTCGAAACAGGCCTCTAATCGGTCTAGTTACAAGTTCTCGCCGAGGTGACTCGAAGACTTAAGGATCGACCTTTATAGGCCCAATTCGGTTGTTGGTAGGTCGATGAGACTTTTTTCAGCCGGAAAGTTCTGAGGAGACTGCGTTGGTTAGCCGCTAGTCTAACGTTAGTGAGTCTCATGGAGAGGGGAAGGGATTGATGAAAAATTATTTTCACACAACTTCCTGATTGAAATGGATGAAGATTTATTTTAATCAAATAATCTGTTGAACCACAAACTAGTATAACAAGATCAATATATTTGGCTGTTCAGAGAT
>CAJPEV010004303.1:7133-23265 GCA_905338385.1 Darwinula stevensoni | reverse complement strand
CTCTCTCTCTGCGCTCCCTCTCTCTTCTCGCTCGCGCGGTCTTTTATAACCCTTACTTCAAGACATGCGTGCAAGTTCATCCGTCCGACCTGATTAGCAAGGTGATTCTTAATAAGTACCTCCTACAGTAGATATGTTTTGAGAACTTTTGCCTATGAGCCATACTTACAAATATTACAATTGAATACATTGGCGTATAATTATTTGCAAACATCCTTAAAACGAGTCTATAGAGTAATTTCATTTTCATGGGTACTAATATATTTCGCTGGTCGGTCTGCTGGATGGCCTGCTTTCACACCGTGGGACTTGGGCTAGCCTCTGAGTCTTAGGCCTGGTTTATTCTAGCCTAGGACAGATTTCAGGGAATGGGCATAGACCATTCGCTTTCTATAAGCACCTTTGCTTCTTATTTTCCATTGCCTTATCCTTCCCTTTCTTATTTTTTCTGTCGATCATAGGACAGTTAAGACAGCTGGTTTTGGTTGACGTCCACAGGCTCGGAATACAACACGTGATCCAATTTAGTGAATTCTTCCAGTTTTTGTGGAATTTTGTCTTTCTCCACTCTTTTCTTATTGTGGGCAGATCTTTAAGGCACGGATTCCACTAGAGCCTAATTTCTTCATAGCAGTCGGTTAGACGTTGTCTGCTCTCCTGAGCTTCGTCAATTCAATTTACACAATATACTTTGCGCTCGTGTGCGCAATGGGTGTCCACTTCCTATGGGAGTTGTACCAGCGTGGCCAAAACCTAGGGCTTAAGTGGCTAAATTTTAGGTGATTTACCCTATTCCTCATGAGGAAGTTCCGCACCCAACCAAATCCACATAGGCGGACACATTTTACCCCACATCCCCCCGCCCAACATCCGCCGACAAACACAGGCCCTAAACGAGTACCATCGCATCCAACGAAACCTGGAACTACCGATCCACAACGAACGTCGACTTCCTTCCTACGACTGGATTCCAGAAACCCATTCTGGCTCATAGGACGAACACTTGCCGAATCCGGCGAAACCGCTGAGGATAAGTGGTGGGAGTCGTGGTCAAACGCAAGGCTTCTGAACAAACATATCATCTCGGACCCTTCCACTCAACCGGCTGGCTTCGTCCTACCGCGCAAGACCTGGCTTTCCCTAAATAGACTGCGAAAATCCTACGACCGATGCAATTATTTCCTCCACAAATTGAAAATGAAAGAGGATCCAGGATGCGACTGTGGTTCCAGTCAAAAGACCGTAAACCATATAATACATTCCTGTTCAAAAATATCCTTCCCGGAGGGATCACAGAAATCCGAAATGTTTCACCAGATGCCACCGATTGGGTATCCAGCCTGGACATATACATTTGACAGCGTTGCTATTCAGATAACCATATGAAAGAAGAAGTTCCATTATTTCATCAGATCAAATGGTAAATGAGGTAACGCAGAAACAAGGATATATGGTTTTTAACTGTGAGACTTGACGTCAGTGCATTAGGAGAAGCTGGCGAACTGCTAATGGAGAGATGAAATTGTTGCCAACCTTAATACATGCTTCTTTAGGTCACATCATGAGACTTCAAAAGAGACGTGATAAAATGTATTCCCGGCCGGTGTATAAGATGGGAACTGTACGCGTGCAGTCTTCTTGTAAACGCGAGAACACTGCATGACGCTGGCTGATAGGGAATAAAGGGGGATCAGGATAGGGATAAACAAACTTCAAGAACCGACATTTGATCAAGTCGGATTACTACTTACGGAGCCTGTATCCATGCTTGGCATTTGTACAGTGCCTGCTCGCGAGTTCTTTCAGAGTATTCGCAGAAAATTCAGGAACCAAAGCAGGGGAAAACTAATGTTGCCAATGTTAACGACGATGTTGTCCTTAAGGAAGCACTTCTTTTTTTCGTCAGGTCCGTTCGATGGGCCTATTTGTTTACATTATGATAAGAACTTACCGCTTCGTTCCCACACGTTTCCCATTTCCTAATCTCTCATGGTTCCTTCGATTTTTATTTACTTTACTCATGTTGAACTAATTTTGGTTATAATTTTTTCATATTGGGAGATTTAACACGCTGTACCTTACCATATATTTCGTGCATATATGTTCCATCATGAACTGCATATCAAAGTTTGGCAGCAGGAACCAGGCTCAGATTACTCTTAGTTGATGAGCTGTGGCAAAAAAGTATTTTTACGGGTAGAAGGCCGCTTGTATAAATGTAATGTATGAGCGTCGCTTGATCGCTAGAAGGAAATGGGCTGTTTCAAATTGTTTTATCTCGTAAAATTAATTAATTCCTTTACCATCAAAGTCCTTCCTTTTTATATATTACTTTAATGACATTATTCACATATGGTTAATTTATGGCCACCATGAGTATTTTCGTTAGAACTCTAATTTCCATGCAGAGCATTCTGCTCCCTGTTTGTGAGAAACTGAGAAAAAAGCCAACTTACTGACATCTATGATGTTTTGCATTCATTTCTTCATCCTGCAACTTGTCTATATACATGATGATCGGTATGTTGCTGATAAACATATAGATGAAACGTGTCAGTTTGAAAATAATACATTTACAAATTCCTCATGGATATCATAACTAAGTAGTCATGTAGGAATTTTAAAATTTGATTGCTTTCCTGGCTAGAAGTCAACACCTAATGCATACCAGCTAATATTTAAGCGGCGAAAATCAATATTGTACAATGACGATAGGGCCTGACAACAGTCAGGCCGCCTCGTCCTGTTTCCTCTCAACACTGAAGTGCGTCGTATACTTCTGCATTCCATGTCAATTGGAGTGAAGACAGACAACCATGAATACCGCTTATGTCACACACACGGTACGGGAGCAATTTTCAATGAGTTACTAACCAAAAATGTGGGAAAATATTAATCCATTCTTTTCACTGTTTTTCAACTTCTATTCAGCGCCGAATGACATCAAATAATGGCCTACCCCAATTACGTCAGGAGGTATTTAGGGGTCCATGCCTTGGGGGCACGTTTTTTTTTTGGGGGGGGGGGGGTTGGGGGACTGATTTCGCAGGTCTAGGCTCAACCCATGGATGGATGTTTAGGCTAATACCACTCTCATTCATTTTCTTCCTTCATGGAAGCAGGAGGGAAAATAAAGATCTGTATCGTTCCACACCTTGGATGAAGTTTGACATGGAAGGCACGTGCCGTGAGATGATTGACTTAGCAGGCCTATAGGAAACCCTTGGACAGATGCAGAGGCCTACTCAAATCTTGCCCGACCCATTCGCATGGAGGAACTTCTCGGCCCATCTTACCAAGCATCCTTTTGTCCTAACCTGACGCGCTAGGCGTTCGAGCTATACCGTTGGGCAATTGATAAAGGGATGGGCATGAGTTGGCGCGTGGTACGCTTGCAGATGTGAATGGGTTCTATTTATTTTTTTTGGCAGGGAAACAGTATAAGATGTTCCATTGAATATTTCGATATAAGGTGGTTGTCTAATCCACTTCAAAGAAGGCCAATGCTCAAACTTCAACAAAACGGGAAGGTATAGCTACGGTCTGCATATACGGTTTTTACGGTTTTTCCATAGACAACTGTATGGAACCTTTAGAAGAGTTTGAAAAAGGGACTGTCATAGAGCCCTTTCGCCGGAATATAAAATTAACGATAAATTTCCCTACAGTCGAATTGGAATCATCGCCTTGAAACTCAGAAGTAATGAGCTAATGTGTCTGCTTCCTAGCCCCTCCCCCCAAATGGAGGTGTAGGCTTACGCCTTTCTCATGAACACGTTCCTTCCTCCTCATTCGTTGAAGGAAGTGTGTTATTGCTACGTTGTTCACTCTAGAGGAATTCGGACTTCAGAGGGAGGGAGGGAGGAGGGGGGGGGGGTGTACACGCCCTGGGGACAAATTTCGCAGGCCTAGGCATACCCCATGGATGGACGCTAAGGCCAATACTACTCTCATGCACACTCCTCCTCAAAGGAAACGGGATGGAAAATAAGTAGCTGTTGGCTTGCATATTACAGATACAATTCGACTTTGGCGGTACTTGCCCTATTGGGAATGATTCAGCAAGCTTATTATATCCAACCCTTGGACGATTGCTCAGGCCTACATTGATCTTTAATATCAGCCATCTTAGCGTTAAAACTCTCAAGTTGCTTATGTGGTTATATGGCTGCTATTACTCCTACTTTTTTGGAGATTCAGTTAGAGGAGCTATCAAGAGTGCTTACCAAGGGAGCTCTTCCCTTGTGGCATTCCCGTAGTCAGCGCCATACTCATCTCCCATACATGTTCACGAGCGCAAGAAGATTAGTTGCACAGGTCCTCCCCCAAAGGCCCCCGAAGTATGATGTGATCTTACCGTCTCATCTTGCCATCATTGAATAATGAATAATAATAATGAGTGAATAATAATCCTTTTTTGATTGGGGTGCAAATGTTGAAAAATTCATCAGCTTAATGATGAGAGCATATATTTTGTACAGGCTAATGCAAGTTTGGTGATACCAGCACCAGTGATGGTTCAATCATATTTGATTAAATCAAAAATTGGAATTTGGTGAAGATTCATTGTGATCTGGTGACGGAGTCAATATTTCTGTTGGCTGAAAATATTTCGCGACAAGTTCATTACGAGATTATTAGTGGGTGATAACTAGGGAGCGATTTTTATGCAAATGCATATTTTTTCTGCAGCCTCCTATGAACATGCAACCCAGATAAGATCATGTCTCATTGGTAGAGGAAGCCATTTGGGGCCGTTTTAAAAACGCATAAAAATGCATATTTTAACGTTTTTCTCTGCATGAGAAAAAAAATATATATGTACATGTTTATGCACATTTTGCCCATTTTTATTGAAAAAATTATGGCTTTCCAGGAAAATGTGCTTTCTTTATGAGCTACCGATGGATATTTTATGCAGTTATGAAGTCCGACCAGCAGCGTAGCGAGAGGGGAGGGGGGGATGAGGTGAAGCTCCCTAGCTCTGCTCTAAATTCATCCATCGCCTCCACCCATCCAGAGAAGTTTAGGAAATTCTAGTCCCCGTTCGTTTCCCTTAGCCCTCCATTGGCGAATTCCCGACTTCGTCGCTGGCTGTGACAAGAATAGACCAACTATACCCAGTAGAGACATGTAATGTACAAGTTCCTTCTTCCGAAAAATTCGTACTACCTAAAACTAGACCAGGTCTAACAAGACCTCATCAACCCTATGAATCTCTCCCAGGAATTATTAAACCGCCAGTACCGTGACTGCCTTCTATTATGTCATGGACAGTAAGAAAACTAGAAGGGAAATTGGGAAAATTACTTTACAGTGAATGGAGAAGAGCCGCTGACACCAACAAAAATTGTTTCTAAATGCAGGCAGCCCATTCTGCTGTGCACCATCTCTAGTTGTTTTTCTTAGCTCAGTGGGTACACATTTTTTCCGTTCCGTCGTTCCTCTCTTGTCAATCGGGTAACCATCTTTTCCTGACTAGAGATATGTCATTGTCGGCTATAAGCCTACGGCCTAGAGTGGCGATGCATTGTAGGCCCAGCTCATTAAGAATACAAGGCTATGCCAATCTAGGCCATAGGCCAGGCCATAAGAACTTCATTATACTTTTAACCGCTCGACAGGCGAGTTTCTCCACGGCTGTAGTAGGGTGGGTGCGTTGTTTTTTTTGTGCGGAACTCTTTTGTGCAATTAAATTAAACTTCTCTGTATTGATTTATCCCATGACCTTGAAACTTTGATTTTTCTACACATCCTTAGAAGTTTACAAACTACGTACCATCAAGAAAACCCTTCTGGGTGACCATTATGAGCGAATAGCATGATTCCTTAGCTGCTATTGAAATTGGAGTGTACAGCAAGCTTTCTCTGAATATATTCATCCCACAGCCTTGAAACAGATGAAACTATTAGTTTTGTAAAGAGTATACACAAGAAGTGTACAGGGTATCATCAAATCAACCCTTAGATTGGTTTGTCGCAGCTCTTCATTTCTCTCTTCGCTCTGCCATTCGTTTCATTTCTCTGTAGTAGCTGCAACTCACATCTTGTATGATGTGTCGTATATACCCTAGTCAAGGTATTTATAATTCTTTCCATCACCCCTCTATTATGGTCTTCATCATCCCTTCATGTCTCGACGTGTGTCCCATCAGTCGATCTCTTTTTTGCTCTATAATTTTCCATATCCTTCTCTTTTCGTGTGCTCTTCCGAGTACCAATTCATTTGTTATTCTGTCCTCACAGGGAATCTTCAGCATCCTTCTGAAGCACCACATTTCCATCGCCTCCAAATTCCTCTTCTCTGCTGTCCCTATTGTCCATGATTCACATCCGTACAGTGCCACACTCCATACGTAGGTCCTCAGTGCATAGGATATGGGGGAAAAAGGATCAACGACTTCAACCTATATATCTTCCTTCCAAGTGGAGCGGATGACACACTCGTGCCCGTCCCTAGGAGGCGGCAAAGCAGGAGCTCTCGTCCATTCTCAATGTCTAACTTCTATTCAATAATTGCTGATAGAATTGCTTCATCTCAACAAATTTGGGTGAAATTTGAAGTATCAATTGGAAACATACTGATACATGCAATATGAAAGCTTCGAGTAATTAGCTCCTCTGAGAGGGAAGATATAGGGTAACTTGGGGGAATATGGCCATTGGGGTAATATGGCCCCTCACAATGAATCCCTTAACAGAATGAATAATTAGTTTGGGCGAATTTTGAAAATAGTTCTATCAAAGAGTCCATGAAATTGTCGAAATGTTTAGACCTGTTCATTGATCCAGTTCTCCCTGGAATTCGGGATACATAGATTTGTTCTAGTCATATGCATGCGATTCTTCAACTCACGGCCCTGAAACTAATATGGGCCTTGTGCCACTTAAGCGTATATTTCCTAATAGCAGCATGGATACAAAATCCATTTGTTCAAAGTTATGCTATGGTTCCTCCTGAATGCTTGTGGAAAGTGCTAGCCCCTTCACTTGCAGTGCACATACAGTGTTGTCAATTTTGTCATGCAAGCCAATATGGGGTAATATGGCCACCCCGATTTGGGGTAATATGGACACATCCAGCACCGCACTGACATTGGTATTGTCAGCTTCCTTTCATGTAGGATCTCAGGCTGCAAAANCCCTTACGAAAATGTCTTAAAGGATTCCTATATATTCCTTTAGGAATATATAGGAATCCTATAGGAATCCTATAGGAATCCTATAGGAATCCTAAAGGAACCTAAAGGAATCCTCTAGGATCATATATGCCCTATAGAGTTCAGTTTGGGACCTATAGAGTTCCCTATAGAACCTATTGATCCCCCTATAGAACCTATAGGGTTCCCCATAAGGCCTATAGGTTCCCTATAGGACCCAAAGGGTTCTGTATAGGACCCGTATGGTTCCCTATAAAACCTATAGGGTTCCCTATAGGACCTGTAGGGTTCGATATAGGACCTATAGGATTCTCTATAGGACCTATAGGGTTCCCTATAGGACATATAGGGTTCCATATAAGACCTATAGGACCTATAAGGTTCCCTATAAGGCTTACACGGAACCCTATAGGCCTATAGGGTTCCGTTGGAAGTTCTCCCCTAGGCCACTAGATGGAAGTATTGGGTTCTCACATTTCTCAAAAGGCACTAAAGGGCCCTCCCCTTACCCAAGGAATCATCTCTCACAGAGAGTTTTGTACATCCCCTAATGCCTCGCCTTGCCTCTTTGTAGCAATCGATTAACTCTGACAGTTCCTTATTTGTCATCCCCATCTTCCAGATATAATCATGGAGTCCCTTGAAGAAATATGCCCTTATTCCTTTTGAAGACCACGTACGAAACCAAGTAGACTCTATCCAAGTGGAGTTTCAGTAAAGAGACGTGCTCGCTGGTTCTGTCTTCTGTTTCCTTAGGTCGAGAGAAGAATGCCACTTCTTCCTACCGAAGGAAACAGATGTGCAATCCAGCGGCACATGTTTGACGGGGCCAAAAATATGGAGACCCCCGCACTACTGGTATTAATAATGGATGTGTCTCAACCAAGGAAAAATCTTTAATTGTTTTTTTTTATTTACCCCGAAATGCTGCGCCAATATTATCTCCGGTCGACTTTTCCGTCGTAATGCCTGGGTTTCGAAACCCAAAATATCCTCCCCGAATCATATAGGTCAGGAGACTTATGAGACCCTATAGGGATCCTATAGGATCCTAAAGGATCCTATAGGTTTTTCGTGTTTCAAAAACCTATAGGAAAATCTATTGGTTTCCTATAAGAAATAACTATAGATTTCCTATAGGACATTTTCGTAAGGGGAGGTAGGCTTGAGGAGGGCCTTCAAGAAGCATGGAATCCATAGTACGCGCCCACCATATTAATTCAGGGGTATCTGGATAAGATATCTGCATATCCCACCACGTCGATCAATAACTGCTAACCACCACTTCATTCTCAACTCACCTCATGAACTCAGCACAAAAATGTCTAATAGATAAAGAAAAAGAAAAACAGAAGACCCAGGAGCCAATACGAAGGTTGAAACAGTCTTGAATCTGGCATAATTTCGGCACGGT
Source organism: Darwinula stevensoni (assembly GCA_905338385.1). Lineage (NCBI taxonomy): Eukaryota > Metazoa > Arthropoda > Ostracoda > Podocopida > Darwinulidae > Darwinula > Darwinula stevensoni. Next base: position 14,691 of record CAJPEV010004303.1, on the reverse strand, counting down.
ATCCGGCAACACTGGGGGACGGCACCTGAGCAAGCACTCTTAGCCTAATTGAACGCAGCTAATTTCTATATATATGTAGCAGGGGGCAATTGTTTGTGGGGCAGTTTTTTGGTGAGAGTGGATGGAGCAGCATTGGGGCTTTCACAATCATGGAGTGAAGGGAATTCGGAGGAGATAGCTACCACAGATGGCCCGATGGAAACCACCCCGGATGCCACAAACATAACGGGGCCACTATCCACCAGTATCTACACCGTAAACCTAGCCGCAGAGTTGACCGATCCCTCGGTATACGTCAAGGAACTGCCTCCTCCGAAATATCAGCCCGAGATCAACATTACTACAAGCATAACACTTCATCACATCGAATCAATCTCTGCTCAATCATCCGTGAGTCAATCCGTTCCTATTTCCAATGAATGATGAGTTGGTGCGCTTGGTGCCAAAAAATAGGGATGTGAAGTAATGTGAAAACCAATTTTCAATTGCTTTCACTTTCTTCAATGTCCCCCCGCCTCTCTACGGGGGGATCTAAACTCAATTCTCGACTTACGGTGCCAGTTGGGCCAATAAGTGTGAATCTTGGTCTTCGAGACATCTTGAGGTTGAGTACGTGTAACGTTAGGCCAATCGCAGGCCTATTCATACGTTCATGAACCATTTCAGAGTGGATGTGTAACGTTAGGCCGATTGGAGGCCTGTTTCGCGTTTCATGAACCATTTCAGTGGGCCGCGGAACGTTCGGCCTATCTGGAGTTCCTCGAATAGGTCTGAGGAGAGAATACCTTCAAGAAGCATGAAATTCATGGTACGCGCCATCCTGTTAATTCAGGGGTAACCGGATGAGGTGGGATATCTGCATATCCCACCACATCGGTCAATAACAGCTAACCACAGCTTCATCCTCAACTCACCTCCTGAACTCAGCACAAAAATGTCTCATACATTAAAAAACAAGATCCAGATGCCAATACGAAGGTTGACAGATTCTTGAATCTGGCATAATTTCGGCTCGTTATCTGGCAACACTGGGGGACGGTACCGTTGCAAGCGCTCTAAGCCTAATTGAACGACAGCTAATTTCATTTTTTATGGCGAAATGGGGCACTGGAAGCAACAAAAAGGACACCTTTTGTCACTTAAATGTCAATATATTTCGTTTGTTTGGGTCTCATTCATTCCGAAACCCCCCCCCCGGAGTGGCTATCCAGGGGGAGAAAGAAAAAAAATGAATGAAATTCACATCCTCCAAGAACGAGATTCAGTGTTCTCCACAACTCCCCGGAGATGGAGCTTCAAATTTTGCTGGAGCGATTCTGTGGTGAGAAAGGAAGAAATAAGCCAAATTTCGTTCCTATTGATGCTCTCAGAGAAGAATACGAGGAATGTGAATTTTGCTACAGGAAGGTGTTGAAGAAAGGTATAGATAATAGGCGCTGCCTCCCCTATTGATACATGTTGCCCAGCTTTATTCGACCAATTTGTCAATTCAGAATATAATACTTTTTTCTACTTTTCTCCAGAAATTTTCATGCTTCATCTCGTAACATCGATTTTTGAGAATCGCTCTACATCTCAATTTCTACGTTGCCAGAGCTTTACAGAGCGCAAAGATTCCCAACTTCTCCCATTCTTCTCTGAAATTCTAAAAGTCCACCCTAAATGTTGCGGTTCTGATTCACCAGGGCACGCTTCAGCAACCCAAACGCACAGTTATCCAAACCTTGTTTGGATAATAAAAAAATAGTAAAAATTGATTTCGGCAGTAAATTTAGATAGGTTCTCTCCATAAACGGGAAGATGCCACCAAGTTTCATAGAGCGTCATAATATACATTTTACCTTTCGCCAGCCATGTGGCGCTCGCAGAATTTTCAGCTATTCGTATTTTCTCACCCTGATGTGTTTTAGGCTGAGGGCATGGACTTTCATTTTGTGTTTTCCTTACATTTTGAGGTCCTCATGAATGACCCTGCCGAAAGTTCCCTTGGACACCGGCAGTCTACATGCAAGTTATGTCTTGCTGGGTGGATTTTTCCTTTTCGCGAAATGAATCACTTCCGACAAAAGCTTCTCGTTGCCTAATGGTCTTGGGTTAGGCTTTATGTCTGAAATTCACGCCTCTCCATTGAAAAGGATGTTTGAGATTGTTCCTTTGGAAACACACCACCCTTTCAAAAAACACGAATTATCATTTTGCGTGAGTAACCTTTCATGGACAGGTGTTTCGTGCGCATCTCTTCTACGCAATCAACAGGGATCATTAAGTGTCAACGCGATATCCCCTTATTTCACATAGCAAAGGTTGAGTTCTTCCCCAAGAATCACACGTCACATGAAAGCCATTTATCCTTTCCCATATAAGTAAATGCATTTTGAAAATGGTCAAATAAAGTTGGGCAGCCTTCCGTATTGCGTAATCATGAGAAATAAAGAAAATTTGTTTAACTCTGCTGAGGAGTAACCAATCAGTAGCCAATCACTCCTGAGAAGGGGGGGGGGGGGTTAAAGGAGGCAATCCAGCCAAAAGAAAGATGTTGACTTATAGGTAGCAAAAAATGCTCTATTTGTTGCTTGTAATGAACCATTTCGCCATGAAAAATGAAATCAGCTGTCTTTTATTTTGACTTTGCGCGTGGGCTGGAGTCCCATCCTCCAGGATTGCCAAATGTTATGCTGGAGTTATGTCGAGTTAATGACCACTTTGGCTTTCGTGTCGGTGTCTGGATCTTCAGTTTTGTCTTCTTTTTTTCATTTGTGAGACATTTTTGTGCTGAGTTCATAAGATGAGCTGAGACTGAAACGGTGATTGGCAGTGGCCTATCCATGTGCTGGAATATTGAGATAACTTTCACGGACATCCCTGAATTGGCAGGATGGCGCCTACCATGCATTTCAATCCCGGAGCATTCTCTCCCCAGACTGTGGAGATGGTTCGAGGAACTCCAGATTGGCCTAACGTTGCACGTCCACTCTGAAATGTTCATGAAAGTCTGAATAGGACTGCGATCGGCCTAACGTTACATGTCCTCAACAAGATGTCTCGAAGACCCTTATAGGCCTAAGTCGAGTATTGAGATTCTTTTAAACGAAAGAAGATTGGCCTATGCCTGACCTGGAGACAGTCCGTCGGTTAGACCTAGGCCCAACGTTAGTGAGTCCCGTAGAGAAGGGTTGGAGGGGGAGGGTGGTAGAAAGGGAAAGCCATTTGAAAAGAAATTCACATTACTTCATTACATCGAGTACTGTACATGAAAGGGTTTCGGTCGGCTCGACTGATTACTGAATTGCTGAAGTTTTTACTCTGATCAGTCGGTCTGCTGGACTTTCATCCAACCTTCATCACACTTACGAATGTCCGGGCTTGCCTTGTGCCGTGGCTGTCTGCCTTGCTGGCCTTACGAGTTTCCTATTTTATTCCGGGGCATCGCTTTACATTGCGTGTCATTGTTAGGATTAAGAACTTTGTCATCATACAGTCCCTATTGCTTTGTCGAGTCATGTTTAGCTGCCTTCTCTTGCCAGTGATTTCCTCAAGGAATCGGATTTGAATGATCCTCTATCTTTCCGACTTCTCCCTTGGCCTTTACTTGCTAAATTTAAACTCCATCTAAATTCAGGGATATCACATAGATGTCGATCTTTTGCACGTGGAGCTGAAAGAGACTCTCCCCAAACACTAATGACTGCTGGTTGATGTTAGTTTTCAAGCGAGAGGAGCTTACCTCCCCTTTATGATTTGGCCCTGCAAATAGTGGAGTAAGTCTTTTGCCACGTACAAGACCTTTTTGGAACGTATCTTTCTCGGAAACACTACAACTTCATTGCGCACCATCCCTGTGGCTCTGAGTGCATGACTACGTCATCGTTTGACACTGATATCCCTCTGAACGAAATAGGATTTCTCGGTGTACCTCATGCTTCGACACGTGTGGCAAGACAAGAGACTGAATTTCGAGAATAAAAACACGTGGTACCTCGAGGACGAATATCTATCAGGGAGCGAATGGCTCTACAACCTCATCTGGTCCCCGACTCTCTTTTTCGTGAATGAAAAAGATTCGAATGTCTTCCAACTCAGCAAGAGGAACGTCTTCGTCGCCATCTCCAAGAATGGCACGGTCACCCTAACCTACAGGCGAGTTAGATCCTGCTTTACAAGTGTTTTGCGGGTCAGCGAGTTATCGCCAAAAGTCGGTTCATCAAATTAACCAGATGGCGAAAAACAATGATAAAGAAAGTGACAGGAAGGAACATGCATTAGTGTCAAAGAAAACGCTTTTGGTGTAAAGGCCGTTTAGTAAAACGTCTTTTGCGTGTGACGCTTGAGATTTACTGTGTTGCACATAGATGGCCCCCTCCCTCTTCCATCCATAATTTAAACTATAGGGACAAGAAAAAATTCTTAGAAAGAGCTGTCATTTCCAAATCGAATCTTTAGTCATTTGTAAGCACCCTCTCCCCCTTCCTCCCTTCCATTTGCGTCTCTGAGAGCTTCAAGACGAGTGAGGTAAGGCACATTCACTGCCTGAGACGTCGACTGATGCCTTCACGGAGCGTGAGTTGCCAGTGCCAATCACGTCGATAAACGTCTTCATTCATCCTTCAACTTAATTGTCAATAACTCAAATATTGGGTTTGTGGGAAAGTTCTGTCATTTTTGCTTATGTACAATTGTACTTATCTTCCAAATAAGAAATTGAACAGTTTATTCTGGAGAATCGCCACATTACTGTCCAAGATTTTGCAGCGGACCTTAACATCGAAATTGGGAGTGTCGAAAACACTATCTTTAAAACACTTTAAGTTCAAAGAGGTTACTGCGAGATGGGTGTCAAGAGAACTGATATTCGACCAGAAGGTTAACCGAGTGACCGCCGCGTCGGACCGTCTCAACCGCTACGACGAAGAGAAGGGCAACGTCCTCAGCAGCATTTTGACGAGGGATGAAACGTGGATTCATAACTTAACGCCATTATGAAAAGCTCAAGCATGCAATGGCGAGATTCCGCATCGCTTCGGTCGAAGAAATCCAGAGTGATGAAATGGTGAAGTGGCTGTGCATTCGACTACAAACATTCAAATGCCTCTGGCATTGAGGCGTTGCCATATCGATGTGACGAGTACGTCCGTGTAGGAGGGGAACACCTCGAGGAGGAGTAGTTTTATAGAGATCATATGTACCTTCGATTTTCTAGAATGAAAAGTGCAGTTAAGTATTGAACCACCCTCGTATATATAAATTTCTTTCGGTGTTATGAGTATGCATTAAGGTTATTTTTTCGATTTGAGAGGGAAAAATCATGTTCGACTGAAAATATCATGTTCTCTTGCAAATATAAATAATATTTTGGTTGTTTCCTTCATTGAATTTCTATAGAGCGAAGGTGAGGTTTTTCTGCTTGATGGACCTGAAGAGATTCCCGTTCGATGAACAGACTTGCAACATGACAATCGCATCGTGGGACATTCCCATTCCCAAGGGGAGGCTACAATGGGAGAATCCCGTGGATTGCATCGCCCGAGAGGAGGATTTGATTGCTTCCGAACAAACCTTCCACAGCCACGAATGCTTTGAGGAAGAGTTCCGGGACTTCCATGGCATCACTGGTAGCAGTTGTTTAATCCCCACTTTCCTCTTTCTCTGGAAAACTAATACCCCAACGTAAACCCATGAAGCAGTTTAACGATTTCAAATAGCCAATAGTTAGCACAATCGGGATGACGAGAACCTATCCATTCAATAATGTGTTTATTTCTGTATCCGATTGTTCTCTTATTTATTGGATGTCCTTCATATAAAGAAAGTATTAAAAAGAAAACCTTACCACAAGGGGAACTGTTCTCATGACAGGAAAACGATTTAGTGCCATCACAGTGAGATTCAGGATCAAGAGGGACCCTGGACATTACATCCTGGATTATTATGTACCCTCCATCTTCCTGGTCGTCGTGTCATGGGTCTCCTTCTGGTTGGATCCCAATGCTTCTCCTGCCCGCGTCGCTCTCGGTCGGTCTGGAACTAAATAAAGTCAATTCTCCATCTAACTTCCTCCGAAGGAGAAAGATCCATCTTTACTCTTTATTTTGATTTTACGTTGAAACAGGAACGAGCACGATGCTGACCTTCATCACCCTGTCAAGGAATATAGGCGACGAACTGCCTAAACTGTCATATTTGAGGGCCGTGGAAATCTGGTTCTTTGTCTGCATCGCCTTCATCTTTCTTACCCTCGTCGAATTCGCTTTTGCCAACATTATCTCTCGCAGACGGTATGTCTTCCTAGATCTGTATTTATATATTAGTCGGACAAACAAAAAGAGGATGGATATCATGGAGGCACATATGCATTCATCACGAGCTTCCATCGGGATTGATCAGGGAAGAGAGGAGGCCGAAATGCGAACGCACTGTTCTTAATATAATCATAACGTGAACCGGTGAAGAACGAGGCATACACTAGGACATCCACGCACACGCGAAGATTTAGAGAAAATAACGACCAGAAGAAAGGGGAGTTCTCTTGCACGTCGCGTTTATTGGGCTGTGGGGAGGGAACCCATAGTACTATATCCATGGACGCGCCCAGTAGGAAAGATGTTACCTGGGGTGCTCCCAACGCGCCTCATTGATTCATGGAGGATGGAGGCGATTTTTAGACATTTAGAGGCTGCACTTTCGCGAATAAGGGTCACTTGAGTCAATATAATCCCTTCAAGGGTTTTCTTCGATTTCATTTGACTAGCAATTACATTTGATGTTCCTGGACAATTTACATATGCCAAACACAGCAAACCTTCGAGGTGAACGAAGGAATTGTCAAGCCTCATGGCTTCAGAGATCATCAATTAAATTCTACCACTGCAAGGATCACAATACATTTTGTTTCATGCAAATGCAGTACTATTTACAAAAGTTATAAGCAATTTTCAATAGGGAGTTACTTTTCAACCACCCTGTATATTGGATCGACTATACGTTTACGTTAGAGAAATTTTAAGGAGGCATGCAGTATTAGGTCACTTTTAAAAATCGCCGTAGATCAGTATGAATTTGACCAGTTGATTGGTTGCTCCGGACAGGTCCGGCGCGGGAAAATGCGGGGCCCCCTGCGGCCAATACGTTGAGCCACCTCTGGGCTCCAAAGATTTGCCCTCACTTCATTTTCGATTATCGAAGTTATATTAGGAAAAAAAATGAAAATCAGTACATTATATTTAAGGAAAAGAGAGGAATTTTCTGAGATGAATCTCTCTGGAGATACAACTCTCACTGGAGCTGTGAGTAGCACTCTAAGATAGATAGACACGTTGGAATACATGGGCTCTTGTGAATGAATTTCGGAGTTCCAAGAACACCAAGTGGCTCTGGTAGAAGCATAGCTAGACTGCGTAGATCATCGATAAGGTCGTAAAGCTGTTGAGGCTAACCTTGACAAAGGGTGTCTGAACTTTGCACGGGTACAATTGATGATTAGGGTTGCCACCCGTTCATAGTTAGTACTGATCAGGGCCGTATCTAAGATTTCATTTCGGGGGGGGGGGGGGGGGGGGGGGGG
>CAJPEV010004302.1:0-23269 GCA_905338385.1 Darwinula stevensoni | reverse complement strand
GGCAAAAAAATGTTTTCTGGGACCATGCGCCCTGATGGCAGGACGCATTTTTTGACAAAAAAAATGCACGTGGTCCCACGCGGCGGACAAGCAAAAATAGGCTGGTCGTCAACGTGTTTTAAGAGGGGCAAGGTTTCTTGTCAGATTTGCGGCGAATTGGGGTGGTGCTTAAGAAGTCCGTACTTGGTGCGATGGACTTCACCGTGGCGTTTGTTCTTTGAAGCTTGATAACTCTGAACTGAGCTATTCCGGGTAATATGGGTGTGACTTTTTTTCTTTACCGTTTATTCGCGTTTCAGGTGTCAACAGACTTTGGTAAACACTACAACAGGCATATCAGAGGCTTGGAAAACGCGCTCGGCCTGTTTCATTTGAATTCCATGAGAATTATGTTGGGGCCGCTGAGCAGGATTGCTTAATCTACCAGGACTGTGAATAGCCTTGAAAATTACTTCCTTTCGCAATGTGGAATCAAAATCCATGGTCTTCAGTTGGATTCTTTGATACAATTTTCAGAAATTCCTTTGAGTCGCAACTAACCCGTTTCTACTATTTGCTCAAATTAACTGCTTACCTGCCCATTCCACCGGAGTAAAACGCAAGCAGGCGAAAGAAGCTTGAACGCTTTTTCGAGAATTAATCAGTTGTATTGGAGAAATTGTGGCTAAGGTATTCATCAACCTTTCCACGTCCCAATGTTAAATATAGTTAACATGCCAATATTGCCCGAGTTTCGCTATATCGAGTGAATCGCAGTATGCTAGCTGATGCGATACCAAAACCTACAAAGGACCAATTGTTTTCATGGCTTTTCAAACCAACCTTCCCCATTGGCCATCACAAGGTCTCCCTGTCACGCGATCGGCAGGGATTATTTAGCCGAGGGCAACATTGTGCAAGGGCAGGGGTATATCGAGACTTCAGTGTGCATTTTTATCTCGTCCCTGCAGGTGGAAATGGACCAGGTACTTACCATTCAGCCCCACCTTCAAGGAATGGACCTTCACGTGCAAATCCGACTCCAAGGCCTGATCCGTCCCATCTGTTTCTGCCTTTGCGTGCATGCAGTACTTGTAAAAAGCATTTCAAGGATTTTATACAATACATGAATGTCTTCTCAACCTTGGGACGATTGCTAAACTCTTCGACACTCACAGCTCATATCATTCATAGCTTTCCTTTCCTTTTTTTTATTTTCCCATTCAATTCGATTGGATTTTTTTTTTTTGCCTGAAAGCATTTTTTTCAGTTAGTATCGATATTCTCGCTCGACTCGATACGTTCAATGCAAGCTCACCTCATCGCAATTTTCAAGCATTAGTTTTAAATGTCACAATGGGATAATTAGTTTTATCACAGTGAACGATCAAGGATAGAGTTTGACAATCAAATATCTAATTATTCGCTTGAGCTAGTCAGAAGGAAGAGTAAATGCACAGGGGAAAACATGCTGTGTGAAGTAGGAATCAATTGGGGTTAGAGCGCTTATTCTTATAAAACCTTTTCTTACTTTTATAATAAATTAGTTGTGACATTCTTCCATTTTTCCAGAATATATTATTTCATTAAAAAAACATTGTCTCTGGATCTTTTGGAATGCAGTGCACTGCCAGCCCATTGCAGAGAAATATCGGGGAGGGAGTCAGTCAGCAAAATTAGTAAGGCTCATCACACTTAGATGGAACTCTTCACACCGTGATGAAAGGAAATTCTTTTCTAACTCTAGCAAGCAGTGGCATAGCCAAGGGGACAGGGACAGATGGGCCCAGTACCCTTCCCCCCCCTGATATGCAATCCTTTCACATGTTCAACATGACCTGCAAGTTTTGCATTCTAATAGTTCCCATTTTCCCAAGCTTCCCCGTGGGGCTTTGGAAACTCTCAGGGAATGGAGCTTCCTGGTGCATTACAGGGCAAGCAAATTGTAACCAATCTCAACAAAGTTGGTGTCAAAGGATCTTTTGGGGGAAGTTAATTGAAGGTATCTGATTAATTTTGGTTGTTGCTTGCATCTATACTGGAAAAAAAAAAAACTGCAGACTGAAGGGACTAGCTCATATAATTGCATTCATAATGCATTACTAATTGGTTAGCAAAAAAATTGAGTCAATTAAAACTTAAAAGGCCTAACTGACCAAACAGTTCATGATTAATTGAACTAAAATAGCTGATAGAGTCATAATAGATTTCAAGGACTGGAGATTCCTTCACCTATTCCCAGCCACTTAGATTATGCAGATGCATCTACACATCCTCTCTCTCTTCAGGAACACCATTTATTCCCATGCAAAAAATATGCACAAACTTGAACAAGGTCTCCCTTGAGTTGTCCAGAGGCCTCCCAGTCAACTGATTCAAACATATAGACTCATCAGAGTTTTTACATTCAGTTGGACCAAACTCATCAAGATGAGGTAGTAAATCCCATCTGGAGATTCTTCCAAACTAATCCATAAACTGTTCGCATCCCAAGTTCTTATCAAAATAAAAGAAAAAAAGGACCAATACTTTACATCATGACTTGAGCTGGTTTCAGCCCAAGTTTCTTGGGAAAACTTGCAGACCAAAATCCAACACAACCAAGGAAGAAATGCAGAAATTCTCTTTTTTTTTCTCTCTTTCTCAAATCCATGTTCCAGGAGTCTCAGTCACCGATATAAATAGAGATCACTGACGCTTGGAATGCTTCATGAGGGCCTGGTATTTCGAAGCAGACTTGTAAAACAATAGATATGGGATTGCCAAAGTTGGAATGCACATCAGTGCAAATGCTCCCCAGTCCATCTGCAAAAGATCCCAAATACTGCCATTGTGGATAGTTGAAAATGCAACGAAATACTTTTGAAGGTATATTTTAGCAACTTGAATCTCAAGCAAGCCTTCTTTGTTTCAAAATAAGATACTCCTTATACATATCACTCAGATGCCTGCCTGTCTACATCAAAATGCAGCTTTCAATGTCTGCCAGAATACTACTCCTTTGCATCACATGTAATGGTCTGTGCATAAATCTGGGTTTAAAAAAAATGAAAGGAAACTGCCATAGTCAAGCACAGTGATAATACCCAAGATAAATGCCCCAATAAGTCATCTTCCGCGTTGGGAAAGGATACTCCTTAAAATTGTTGCAATCGTAGTTTCTTAACGATAAATAAATATGGTCCCCCTATCCAACAAGCTTTTGTTGCAAGAAGTGTTTGCAGGTATAAGAAAGTGTATATGAGGGTGCTTTCCTTCCCAAAATGAATCCCAGAGTAACACATATTCCCTTCTTTTGTTCCCTCCACCAGTTTTTTAAATTAAAACTCATTCCCTTCACTCTCAGGAAATCAGCAATATCTACTAAAATGCTAACACCTTCTGGGAATGAAATTAGATGCTTAGCACAAGATGGGATTGTCACAAGATTTCACCTGTGACAATTATAACAGTATACCGAAAAGACTCAAAACTTGATTGGGCATTAACTCTGGCAGATGGAAATGTTTACCTTCAACCTCCTCCAGGAGGTATCAGTGGAGGAAACATCAGCATCTCCTGGGTGTTAGGAGATGCCAATGTCAGTGAAAGGGTTAAGCAATTTTTTTACTAAGAGAATTGTCTTTCTTTTACACTAATGGAGAGATGCCAGACTGGGATATCTCAAAGTTAGCAGAGAAAATTGGGCAGAAGAACCTACTTGTAATATTACCCAAATCAAAATTATTCAATTTAGTGCAACAGCTAAATTCACTTCAAACTTCAAAGCAAATGATTATCATGGAAATGAACCCCATTAAGGAAAATAGAGAACAAACTTCACTCACAACATGAGGTGAGTATCTCCTCTCATAGTCCTTGCTGGACAGGATTCCATACTGGCCTGGGTGGCTGCTGTATCCTACCTGGATCTGCTCCCAAAAAATGAAACACCCTTAGCCACCATTCTCATGAAAAAATTTTTTAGCTTTCACGCACAAAAAAACTTTCAGCCATTAAAAAAAAAGCATGACATGAAAATACAATCATCCTTTAAAGATCCATCAGATAATAAAAAAAGAATGAAAGGAATCTCTTTCAAATAACACAGAATAAACTCTGAATGAATGGTACCTGTGTGGATTCCTCAGTGGGGAGATAGGTGACTTGAGCAGCAGTGAAGTTGTAGTAGCCATATGAACGAGGTCGCACCACCACATTGTATGTGACATTCCCACCACTGAAGGCTGCTGGTCAAGGTTTTTTCATTTTTGCCACCACACAATGGGTTCCATTCATTATTTTTTATTATTGGAACACCCAAATAACATGAAAATTTATCAGGCTAGGGCAGCACTACTAGTATGAAAAATTTACTCCACCCTCATGAGAATGAAGACCTGAAATGTCATGAGAACTGAGCTTATACCAATTTTTGCTGTGCAGCAAGTTTTCACATCTGAGTCACAACTGCAAACCTGTGGCTTTACCTCACTGAAATGGAAAAACCCCCCTCAAACAGTACTTTATGATTTCCAACAGCCCCTTACCACCTTGAATACCATATTTCACAAGACGAATGATGCCACCAAGCTGCATGGATAAGTCACAAGAATGAACCAATTTTTTTAGTTAACATTTGCAAGGAAATATAGACTGCTCAAAATAGCATTGAATTTCACCTTATATCATGAATGGAATAGCTCCATATCATTTAATCTTGTTCCCAAGGTCTGCAGTCACTTAATTTCAGTGAAACTCATCACATTAAGCCCATCATTATAACTGTTGGTCATCATAAACAAAATTGGAAATTATATGATCTGGGGTCAGTATCCTCTGTTTCTTTTAAGACATTATATTGGTCAATACATCAAATGCAAATAATTTTCACCATCCAAAAAATGAACAAGTTCACCCTTAAGAGTGGAAGGCCACATCCAAGCAGTAAACCTTGCAAAGATAAAATAAATCTCCCAATAAATAAATTAAGCTCACGAAAAAAAATTTAAACACGTCAGGAAAGGATACGGAGAAATCCTGTCAAACCTGACACTGTGCTCTCCAACAACATGTTCAAAGTCATCAGGTGGGAACCCAAGGTCGATGAGTCGGACATCAAGTCCTGCCTGCCCGCCCACATTGTAGAGACCATACTGGACCAAAAGGTCCTTTCCTTCAACAAGCATGTTGTTCAACAATCTCTTGGCCACCAAGAGCCTTGCAGGGGACACGTCATCAGCCAGGCTCAGACAGGCCAGCACCAGCCATGATCCCAAGGCCCACACAAGTCTCATTTCACCTCTCCTTATAAAACACCTTTGAAAGAGATATATGGATCTAGTCCTAGTAAGCAAAGGGCCAGCATACATCAACCCTTGGCTCATATAGTCTAGGCAGGGATATAATGCAACTATAAATTCTGAGGTGACTGTTACTAATAGTGAAATACACATTTTGGAAAAAATAATCAGTTGGCAAAGCAGCATGAGGGAATACACCTCCCATTTTTCCCTAATTGCTCTTTTAAAATGCCAGATAATAGCATCATGTTTTAGATATTGAATAAAAAGAGACAGTTCCAATGACAGTTTTTTTTTTATGACCATGGCAAAGAATGTCAAACTAAGAATGAGACGAGGGTTAAAACCAGTAGTTTGGAAAGAATTCAGTCTCTTTTTAAATTAAAACTGATTTAGCTGTATATGGAGACTTGAGCACTTGTGTAAAGTAGATTGACTCCATGAGGGAGGAGAAATACAGGCATGGTAATTATGAGACTTATCTGGAATGGTTATGGAACTGGTTGATAATGATAACTGTAAAAACTTATGCTCAAGCATGATGCCATGCATAAAAGCACAAAGCGAAGGGCATGAGCAATTCCCACCTTCTCATAGGTGCTCCAGATGATGCTGTGCATGCATGCAAGCCAACCCTATCTCAGAGCTAGGGTCAACTCCCTTTTTCCTCTCCCTATATGAATTTGTGCACTGGAAGCAATAATTTAATATTGACCTGCCTAAGGAGGGAACATCATGCTTCTGTGGAGCATACTCTCATACTGCTTTTCATTTTTGGACGAAAAAAACTCTTCAATACTGTACTTCTATATTTCCTAATCATTGATGAAAGAGTTTGGAATTTCTTGAAACAAACTACAATGAACACCTTACTTTGTGCAGTCAAATCATGGAAGAATAAGCCATGAAATTAATGTTTGTGAACTACTATTCGAAACTGGCAAAGCAATGCCTACATGAATGATAACCACTGAGGTAAAATATAACATCCTATTCAAATATGGCATAATGTAAACTGAAGACAAGATTTGGTTTAGGTAAAAGTTAAAATTTCGATCATTCAAAACGTAACCCAGTTATAACTACGCTGCCTATTCACCAGCCTCTGACACAGTTGAAGTCAGCAGTTGCCCAGCATAGGCTACGCCAATACAATAGGCTCAGAACTAGGTCTAGGCCTATGGTAAGAACATGAGTTTCAATGTCAGCATTGGTTTAACATACGAGCTGAATTTGGCCCGTGATACTTTAGATAACGAAATCTCTGCGAAGTGAGAAAGTGATGACAGAACCAGTATCCTCTCATCTAGGTTAAACCTTAATGCAAATCTTCGGCTGATGAAGGGGTATTACGAGAAAAGAAATGCCGAACCGGTGCACCAGGAACGTGGACGCGACACCTGGAGGGAGCCACCATTGACCTCAATGTATGGAGCTACGTGATTGGTTCATGAGTGCAGCGTGTCTTCGCTCATGCGCTGTGACCAGCCACGTGCGCCACGTGGAGTTGCCTTCGTACGCAGTGTTGCTCAATGCTCCTGGCACAACTCAATCCCTGTCAACTGTTGAGATGCTGTGATACTCGTTGAAAGTCATTGTAGCGAAAATAAGGCCCGAATGCTGAAACCTCGTTTGGTTAACAGTTCTTGACGTATACATGGATTCCTATGGGAGAAAAAGAGCTCTTTAGCGTAAAGGCTCCTTCAACTCGCCTAGATGAGGTTTGTGTGTTTGGGCCTCAGTGTCTATATAACAATTAAGAAAGTTGAAATCTCGTACTGAAGCCTCCGCTTTCAAGGGATGGAGGGGGTGGGGGGTGGGGAGGAAGTGTTGGAGGAAACTTCCATTAGGGCCCATCTGAATCTCGTGATGCGCCGTTTCTTGTTTGCAGTGCATAACTTGAATGCATGTAACCACCAGTGGCGGCTCGTCAGGGTAGGCAGGGTATGCAGTGCCAACCCAGTTTGAAATCAGAGTTCTCTATTATTTGCTTATTTATTCTTCGATTAACACAGCTGGAAAGACTTTACCTTGCAAGGTAAAAGCAGAATTAGATTATGTGTTCAGAGTAGGCCACGCTAGTTGCCAGCCTACGATAGTTAGGTTCAAATCCCCACGAATCCAATGCAGGAACGAGAAGAGGGAGAGCGGGACGAGAACCGTAGTCCTGGAATGGGACAGGGTAGGCTTGCCTACGTTTTGCGTACCCAGCAAACAAGGGTACGTTGGACCAACATTGTATTAACGTTCCGAACGTCTATTCAATGTTGACTCAACGTTGTGTTTCAAATTGTTTGCTGGGTAGCTACGCCTTGCGCAGGAAGGTAAGGATGAGAATCGCTTGCTCACGCCCTCCGCTCAGAAGTACTTGCTCGTTGAAGCCTCGGATGTTGTCACACCTGTTCGGACCTACTCTACAATATTGTCATACAGATCGAATAAGGATTCACTAGCCGACCCGTGGAAGACTTTCACGAACCCTTTTGTTGGGAAGAAATCCCGAGTTCGTTCGGCAGCCCTTAAACTCAGTGGCCCTCTCATCACTATATCGAATATAGGCCCAAACATTCCTGAAGGGTTCCGTCCGGCCGCCAGCTTAGTCAAGTTTGACATTTCTGGCCTAGGCTACGATGTAACGTAGTCATGGTCGTCGAAAGGAATTGTGAGGCCTGGGGCAATATTCACGTAAGGGAATTCAACATTTCTCCTCTCCCTGCCGCTTCGAACACAAATCACTGAGTGTTGGAACTCTTCATTGCAAAAGAACGCAAATTGCAAATCGCCCATTTTGCCCCCCCCCCTCCCCCCAGTCTTCAGTCCTGCACATAGTCGGGAACCCATGAGTTCGGTCAGCACTTGGAACATTTTACCCGGCAGCCGCTCTCCCATTCTTGAGGCCGGATCCAAAACAGTCGCAAAGACCCGAAAGAACTGCTCGCTCTCGAGCGAGACGGAGAACCACACCCGTGGAAGACATCCACGAACTCTGGGTCGGCCTAGGCTAAGCGTATAGCATTTTCGGATATCACGAGTTCAGTCGGCAGCCCCATCAACGCTCTGGGCAGCGGTCTCTCTGACGATATACGTCTTGCAAATCCCACTCTCTTATTCACGGGCTGTTCACGCCTACGAATACGGACTTTTATGGAGCGGCGGTTACTTTCACCCCGTATCGATCTCGACGATGTGCGTATCGTCGAAGTCCGTCCCCACCACTTTTCACGTAGGCCTATGAGTTACCTCGAGTCATGAGTTATGGGATGGATACCTCGCGACCGACGACGTCTTTCCGATCCAAGGGTTCCTGTTCCATACTGGTGGGATCCCGCCGTTTTCACCCTCGGGGAGTCGCTCTCCTCGTGAGAATGGCGATCGATGAAAGGACGGGGTTCCGATCGATAAAGGGATCGAGATCCCGATAAATATACGGTCTGATGATGAAATTTACGATGATGAGGTCCCATCCCGGCGAGGAATTCCTTAAGGAACTCCTTCCTCAAGGGATGAAGAGGGGACTCCCAAGTGTAAGTGGGACGTCCCTGCTGAAAAGTCCGTATCGGGACGGGAGCGAGGGGTGTGCGTAGAATGCGACTCTCCCGTTGTAGTATTATGTATGGCAGGGAAGGTCTAATACATAAAATTTGGTTCAGTGGTACTGTATAGTGGAAAAGTAATTGTCAGCCAAATAGGAGGATCTGAGGTCGTTTCTCGGTCGCTCCATTGTATTTCTTTCGCTATGACAACTGAACTCTTCCGCCTGGTCTGTCGACTCCTCCGACTGCCTGGTCCCTTAACACATTGGTGACGGGCTCCCGAGCGTACTACGAGATTTCTCGGGGCCCGTCACCAATGTGTTAAGGCAACGTTGCCCCCCTTTTTGCTCGTCCATAGAGGCATCTAGTTTCTTCTTAAAAAATAGTCACGGCTCGGAGCAGCCACTACGTCGTCTTCTAACGCATTCCACGCGTTCACCACGTAAGAAGTCCTGTTTCGACCTGAGGCGCACCTGCGGCTTACGCAACTCGAGTCGATTATCTTTCGTTCTCTTGCTACTTTCAAACTGGAAGAACCTACCGCGCTCAACATTATCTATTCCTTTAATTATCTTGAATTCCTGGATGAGATCGCTCCTCCTTATCCTTCTCTCTCTCTCTCTCTGAGGGACACCGCTTGCTCGACCGACCTCCGTCGACGCTTCCCTCATTTACCATTACTCGTTGCTCTTTTCCTGTCAACCTGTGTCTGATTCACTCGCTCGTCCTACCCTGGATCCCGTGCGTCTCCAGTTTAAGCCGCAACCTCTCGTGAGGAACGGTATCGAAAGCTTTCGCGCAGTCTAAATAGACGATGTCTATGGGATTCCCCTCATCCCTTTCTGCCGTCGTCCAGTCGTAGAATTCGAGCTAGTCGGTGAGACGATTACGACGTCTCCTAAAGCCGTGCCATGAGAGTCCCGGATGAGCGCGTTTCCTTCGAGGAAATACAAAATGTGGTGGTCCTTTAGGATGCTCTCCATGATATTCCCCGAATTACTCTTTTCGCCCTTCCTAAAGATCGATACGTCGTTTGCTAGTCCTTAGTCCTTAGGTACTTCACCGCACGAAAAACCGCTTTCAAATATAATTCTTAGCGGAACCGATATTTCTCTCTTGAGTTCCTTGACGACTCTCGCAGGAATCCCGTCGGGGTCGGTCGCTGCGCCTTCAACTTCCCATCATACGGTCGTCTCCTCGGATGTGGAAATATCCTTGATGAACGCCGGAGTGACCTCCTCCAAAGTCGGTGCCGATTCCACAGTGAAAACGGAAGCACTTTAAGCATCCCGGGCATATCTTGCTTAATTGCCATCGACTCCCCCCTGTCGTTCGTTAGAGCAGCAGTTCCCAGACTTCTTTGAATCGCGGCTCACTTGCTGACGTTCAGAAAATTTCCGGAATCCAGAACGAGGCATTTTCAAAGTAATCTTGACGTGAAGAAAAGTGATAGACCTTTTCTGCAGAGCGTGTTTTATCCTCAGCGGATGTAGATACAGTGATTTTTATACTGGGAAAATGTACGCGACCCACCTTGATGCCTCTCGCGACCCACAGTTTGGGAACCGCTGCATTAGAGGCTCGATCGATTGTTGACCCCCACCACAAGCATATCGATAAGAAGCATTGGGGTTTTTCTTAGCATCGCTAGCCAGCCGTTCCTGGACCTCTTGTCTCGCAGACCTTATTTCCTGCTTCAACGTCCGCGTGATCCCCCCCGTTCCTCATGGTCCGTTCTATCTCCCGTGCGCATGTATGTATCCCATTTCCACTTTTTATCCCTGATGAGTGCTTTGATATTCCCCGTAAACGTATTGTCTATTGCGAGCGTGCAGTTCAAGCTGTTCCGAAAGGAGAACGAAATCCACAAAAATTTTCTCGCAGTGGAATAAATGATATTTCGTGACCGTGAGTTCCTACGCTTCCCACGCCACCGACAAGCATCAGGTCGAGTCACTCCAGTCGCACCAGATCGACCACAACCACCTGTCGATAATGAAAGCAATTCTGATTATTGCCGAGCGACAGGCATAGAGAACACGCCTTGCTTAATGCACCTCCACCCACGTGGAATCCTTCCCTACCTCAAAACGGCATGGAGGGCGGAGGGGGGGGGGTTGGGGAGACGCGCAGCCTGGGATGCGGGCAGGGAGGACGCTCGAGGGGTCCAGCGGGTCGCTTCGTCTTGTAGGTGTCGGGGCGCTGCGTCTGCCGTTTTCCGTTCTGGGTCACAGGAGGGAATGGTCGCCTTTAAAGGTAACGTCATGGTCATGTTTTTCGACTTCATTGGCTTTATTTATCTAATTCGATAGGGAAATCCTATGAAGTTTCCAGAGCATTTCCATGGGACTGACCTCCTTTGGCGAAACCCTGGCTACGCCACTGCAGACTAGTATTTCTTGACTGGATATCCCGACATTCATGCGTATGAAATGAAGCGCAAGATCAAAAGTAGAACAAAATCATGGACGACTGAAGCAAGTCCGAAATCGGAAACTAACCGAAATTTCAGGGGTTTACTCAGCGCAACCACCTACTCGCACGTGTTCCTCCTCCGCCACTGCAGACTGCAGAAAGGACGTTTTCCCGGTCCCTCCAAAGGATGGATGACGAGGAGCACCACGTGTTGCGCGCCGACCCGCGAAAGAGGCCCGGTGATCAGCCTCATGGCCTGTCTCTTCTCAAGAAACTGTATGAACGGAACTCGAACCTTAAGCACGACAGCTTTGCATATTTGAGGCGGGAGCGAATCATTCTGCTTGACATAATTCAGTCCTGAGTTCTTCGTATGGGTTTAGGCGCTAACGTTAAGCATAATCCGAGGCCTAGGCGCTTGTTAAGTCTTGCGGATGTGTCAAATATTAGAATAAACAGTCTTGGAGGCCCTTTCAAAACCTGTTTATATAGGGAGTCTATCTACATTATGTTATATTCTGCAATCCTTTATATACAGACATGCTGTTGCTGAGCAACTGCATCGGCTGGAATTTCAATGGGATCACAATTTCATTCCTTGTCCTTTTATCTGTGCGCCTTCCTGTCATTTGGGTGAGAGCATAATGGGCTCATAATATGCCTTTTCGGAATTCATCTCATTGTTTTGATAAATGTGTATTTTTTGCCTGATATATGTAGGCATGCAGGTGGGGATGGGTCAAGTTTCCCTCATCATCTGCAATATGGGAGTTGAAAATTATAGGCCTAGGCTAGTTGCCTGTAGTGCCATGATGTCTGGTGTAAATTATTCACGTTGTTTATGAAATTTGAAGCCAGTCAGGTATATCTTCCAATCACAAGTTTAATAAAATTGTAATTGGTAAAGCATTAGTACTCTTCATGTCCAGAGATAAGCTGAGTTACCAGCTTTGAATTTAACAAAGTATGGACTTATGAAAACACGGGAAATGTTCAAAGTATACTGGCATATGTGGCTCTGCTGCAAATACAAGTAGTCACCTATCGACAAGGCATTAACTGATAATATGAGAGTGTGACCTACTGCTTTAGACTCACAGAAAAGAGTTTAGCTGCTATTAAGCTTCATTAACTGAAAAAATCTGAATAAGTTTAAAGTATGGACAAAGTAGTGTCCATATAAGGAAAAGTTTGCAGTATGGACTTTGTATCTGAAATTTGTACTGTTTTTAATTATTAGGAACAGGTGGCAACCCTAAACTGAACAATGAACCTGCTTATTAGTTATAGCCTCAAGCTGCAAGAAATGAACAGTATTTAAGTTTTAAAGCATTGTGCCTCTTAAGTATTTGTGGGTCTGGTGGCTAACCAGGCTTTAAATATAAATTCTTCTTAACTGATTTCTGAAATAATTAATGAAATGCATTTCATGAAAATTATGATGGCATTACACATCTGAATTTCTGAAAATCTGCAAATCAGTATTATTTTTCTCATCATGAAACTGGCTCGATGTTGAAAGGTGTGCAATTGGACCAACCCTAGGGCATTCCTTGCCAAATTATTTGAGATGGAGAATGCAGCAACAATGGAGGTTACATTTGAAGCTCTTGAAACATCTGCTCTCTTAATGGAGCATTTACAGAAATAGTTTCAAGGTGTCTATGTGCCATTCCTGCTCACTGACTTGTGGCTTTGCATTTTGACGCAAACAATGCTGGTAAAAAGCTTAATATACAGCTAAATTACAGGAATTTATTTGTCTTACAGGCATAGATGTACAAAGTCAATTCATGTGAAAACTGAATATTTACCCCATAGGTGGCATTAGTATTTATTTCAGGCATCTTGAAGTTGAAGTAGTGCCTTCCATCATTGCTGTTCATCCCCTAATCATCCCCCAATTCTGCCTGGTTATTCAAATTCATGCTACTAATCCCTAGTGCTAGCATATTGTAAAAGTCTTGCCACTGCTTGTGGTTCCCTCTTCAGCCAGGCACTGGGCATGCCTAAGGTAGAAATAGAACAGTGTCTGTTCTGACTACCTTCGTGCTTCCTCTATCTTTCCTTTCCAAGCCTGGGGGGGAGGGGGGGGGTACCATACCTTATATGAAGGCACAGTAGTGTTGAAAAAAAAATGGTGAGCAGGAATAAGCATGTCAGCAGCGACAATCGATACCTTGGTTCTGTTGGCTCAGAATGAGAGATGAGGGAGACTCATAAACATGCTTGGTAGGCCTGAGAAGGGAATATGAGCAAGAGAGGGTAAATGCATGAGTCCACATGAGAAGAGTAAGTGGGATAAAGAATCTTCAGCTAAAGGAAAGGGACTTGTGTGCCTTCGTTCCTTAGCCCTAAGCATTAGTTTTAC
Source organism: Darwinula stevensoni (assembly GCA_905338385.1). NCBI lineage: Eukaryota > Metazoa > Arthropoda > Ostracoda > Podocopida > Darwinulidae > Darwinula > Darwinula stevensoni. The sequence goes on along the minus strand of CAJPEV010004302.1, from coordinate 9,689 downwards.
TTGTGCTGCTTATTCTCTCTTCTACCTTCTTCCATGTAGTTTCCAGTGCTCTCAAACTGTGAGTTCAACACTTCCTGTTTTGTTCTAAACATGGAAGAATTCCTGTACCAAGAAATCATATGTTATTATTATGGGGAAAAAAGAGTAAATTTTCCAAAGATCAGTACATAAAAACATATATTTTTAATGCAATGTGCATTATCAGTTGGATTTTCCATGATTCTTGTTATGGGCTTACAGCTGAGGACATGAAGTCATTTTGTGATCATAATAAATTTGGCGTAACTCATTTCATCATGTACATAGGGTGTACCAAAAGTATCAAGACTCTGGCTATAATTTTCTTAATGTGTTTGCTATGAAAATATAATCTAATCCAGTTTCCTTCAATGTGTAACAAATATGCAAGGCACACTCAGAAGTACAAGTTGCTCTCTCTTATGATTAACAAAATAACAGGCAGTGAAAGGAACACATGCATCAGAAATTACAGACATGTCAACACATTCAGTCATCTTGTGGATCATCATGAACCTTCTCCATGTATTCCCCTTTGAGGTGGATGCATTTCTGCCACCGTGATTCACACTTGCGGATTGATGCCCTGAACCACTGATTTTCGTGGCATACACATTAAGAAAATTGTAGCCAGAGTCTAAATACTTTTGGTACACCCTTTGTAGTTATTAAAGAAAAGGTGACTTCCCAATAGGCATTGACCAATCAGTGGATATGGATGGTCCCATTCAATAATAACTACACATAGCCTTACACTTCTTTAATTATATTGCTGAATCTTTGCAGATTTGTATGAATGCAAGTGACACATGGACAATTGAAAGTGGAATTCCCATTACATAGGGACTTTTCACATCCTCATCTCTCTCTCTCTCTGCTGAATTGAGCTATCACAAGAGAGTGTAAATGCATGTTTGTAATCCTAGCCTCATGGCTTACTTTTCAGGTTGGATGTTCAACTCTTGAAGTTCCATAGACCTCATGAATGTGGAGGAGGTGGATGTCTCACATGTGGACCTGTAGGAGCTCATCCAAGTAATTGAAGCAATGGCATAGGTTTGGGGGGCCAAGGAGGCATGTGCTCCACCACTTTTCAAGAAAAGTGGCCAAAAAAATGAAGGGAAGACCCATGAAATACATAACAGTATCTGAGTTCCCATGCCCCCCCCACATTGTCCTATATCCCTCCCACTTTTTCCATCCATGCTACACCTATAGAATGAAGCCATGGAAGTAAACCAAAGTCCCAAAAGCAAAAGCTTTGAAGGACCACTGCTCCAAGATGTTCTCCAATCCACATGCACAGCTACTATGACCACCACTCCTGGTTTTGGATGTCCAAAATGCTCATACTTGCACACAATATGGTGCTGCCTTGCAATCCTAAGATGAAGAGCCTCAGCATCCAAAGATTCTCTTGCTCAGCTTCCATCTTCTGGAAAAAATGATGTAATTGGGGATGTTGCACTTCAATGAAGGATGGTGCTCTGAGGAAGAGAGTTGTATTTTCTAAAAAGAGTCAATTGAAGTCTGAAGGTGTAGATGTGCTACTTGCAGTTCCATTGCTATACCTTATAATCAATTATTGGAGACTCCAATACTTCAAAATTAACAAAATTTATTTTTTCTTCTTCTTTCCCCAAAGGAATAGCCAGAGTGAAGGGACGAGGGGTCATTAGCCTTCTACTGCCAGAAGATATGAATGGGCCCAACCAACCAACCAGGAGGTACCCTAAAACATTTCCTGTAACAGCAATCCTTTGGTGAGTTTATCGCTGAAATATGCTGCAACTGATTCCTGCTGCTGTTGGTGACTGTTCTGTGCTGAAATCCTTGCAAAATTTAAAGCAAAGACACCAGAGGAGGCTCCTGTATTCGTTATAAACTATATTTGTGTTTACGAAATGAGATGAGAGTTGCCCTCCATGGTCATAATGCCTGCATGATTGGTGACACTGTAAACTTGATTGTAATTGCTTTCTAAGTGCTCTTTTCAATAACTGTGGAGTAAATCAAAATTAACTCATTCTGTGCATGCTAAGGTTAAAGTTGCTGTCATCAGTCATCACCAAGCTGCCAAATGACTGTTAGATGGTTGCTGGTTGTGGTGGTGATGGTGTTTGAAGGGTAAAAGTTCACATTTGGCAGGTCACATCCTCCTAGTTGGACTACTTCTGAACTTTAGATGTTTGTTTTTTTCACAAATTTCAGCTACAAGACAGATGATGGTATCCTGCATGAGTAATTTAATTTCAATCTTATGGTTCAGATCAATTAATAGGGAATTAAGGCATAGGAATAAAAGAGCCTCTTTTCTATTCAAGAAGGCAGTCTTAATGGGACATGTGGATTGAATGTGGCAACTAAATTTGGCACTCATGTCTGCATGTGATCATCAGTAAACTTTTGCTGATTTGATGCAGTCAGTCATTTTGTGCAAAAACTCTCTATACTTCAGATTTTACTCAGCATTTCCTGATTTCCATGGTTTGCAAGGTGCAGATGAGGTTTAGTTGTCCCACAGTAATTCATGTGACTTTGGCACAGTTGGGTCCTCTGCTTCTCCAATTGCTTCCTCATTTGCAATGTCTTCTTGTTCCAAAGCTTCCTGTGCTTCCTCATTGTTGCAGATTCAGGAAGTATGATGTAGCCTGATAATCTTCATTTTGACACCTGGCACCTGTAAATCCTGTTTAACTCCATGGGGCACCTTCCAGGTACCTAAATTCTAAATAACTCTTAACCCAGTAAGCAGTTTGGGCTATTATCACCATAATGTGGGTCAAATGATTCCCCCAACCTAATTCCACCTATTAGAACTTCATGATGAGGTCGCACCTCTTCTCTCACAGCTGCCATTGCTTCTTCTAGCCAAGGAGTAACCAATAAAAACAAACACAGGAGGAACCTTGGTCCCCCGACTGAGACAATGGGACACCTTCCCATTGTCTAACATTAGATTTGCATAGGTCTTGCACTCAGCCAGCTCATTCACAAGAGGGTTCCACTGGGACTTGCAAGACCCCTGGTACTCACCCACTGCCAGGGAAATGGGCCAGCCCCCCACTTAACTCCTACCAAAAAAGAAAAGAAAATAAGTATGGAATAATACTGCCCTCACCATTCACAAACTATGTAGATTCACTTATGTCTTTCAGTTGAGAGGCAATTTCCTTGTAATATCTTCCTTTGGAAGAACGGAGTTACCCTCCTGCTCTTCCTCATGGTGAATGCCCACTTCGTGGAAATATTGTACTAGGCTGTCAAGATGTACAAGGTGTCCCATAAGAAGTGTCAGGATTTCAAATCTGGATTACCACATAACAAAGCCCAGTAAAATAAAGTTAATATACTTGCCAAGTCTGGAGTGCTAGGAGTTACATTACACTTGTGCCAAGGGATATTCATGCTCTTGTAACACATGGAAAATTATACCCTCCATCTTGCAAGTAGCAATTGTATACACTGCATTACCATAGTTATATTTTGAGAGACCTAATGTTTACATTGGATTGGTTATTGTTTCTAGCCCGGAACACAGTGACACTCTCGTATGCCATTTTCCCATTATTTCCAGTGTTGTTGAAATTGCCTGGCCTTTGAAATCCCCAGTCTTGGTGGTATCAGATTGCTTCCTCTTGGGTTACTTGAAAGATCAAGTTCAAGCAAATAAACCATTGATGATTGCTCCTCTGGAAGACAATGTTATGAACCGTTTTGAGGTTGTCTCCCAAAAAATCCTTACAACAGGGATGGAAACAGCTGTAATCTGTGAACACAAATGCTGCCTATGAGATGGAACACATTAGGACTTTATTTTTCATGTGTAAAATTTATGCATGTTCCTAGAGATACTCTGCATTGTTGTATTAACTTAATTCAACTTTGTTTTGTTTTCTGCCAATGCAATATTAAAATCTTGATACTACTTATACTTACCCTGTATACATAGAAAGATAATAAAAAGAGAAGCAACACATACTTACCATCTTGTTAATGGAAAGGCGAAGTTTTTCTGGTATCATTCTATGCTGTGATCATTCTATGCTGTATGTTGCAAGCAGACTAGGAAAGCCCTAGCAAACCTGGAAACGGGGTTCAAGGGAATGGAGATGCTTGGGCAGGCTGCCCACTTAGTCTGCTTGCATATTCTTCCTGGGAAATTCCAATTTGTCACCTCAGGTTTGCAGGAAAAAAAGTTTTTTCCTACACTGGTTGCAAGCCATGAAGCCCATTCCATTACTGTATGTTGTACCATGCTCCTTGAAGCTGTCCAATCCTTTGATATATGACTGCTGCTGGAAAAAGTAAATAAGACACTTCTAATGCTTCTGCTTCAAGCATATGATCAATCCTTTGGTCTAGAGCAGGGGTCGGGAACCTCCATGTGAGCCATATTAAGATTGAGCTAATTGATCTTGAGCCAAAGATTTTCAAAATAACAATTTTTTCCTGAAGTTGGCAACAGACATGTGCATTCTTGGAGACATGAGAAATATGAGGAACAACCATGATTTTTAGTCACGACTCATGAGCCAAACTTTTCGGCTTGTGAGTAAAATTTGGCTCATGAGCCATAGGTTCCCGCCCCCTGGTCTAGAGGTTGCAGTTGAGTGCTTGGAATCAGGAGTAGAGAGCAGGAGGAGCATTGGGTATAATTTTGCTGGCACTGTTCTTTGTTTTCTCAAGATAATGAATCCAATCTCTGACTCAACCAGAGCTTGATTGGTGAGTAAATTTATATCTTGAATATATCTGGAATTTTTTGTTCCTATTTTGCAATTGTCAGGAATAAGCATTGTTATCACAGGAATCAAATGGGATATTGACAAATAAAGAGAAAAATGCTGAAGAAGTTCTGAGTGCTCTTGTTGCTTCAGCAGGAATGAATGGGCACAAGTGATCAGTGGTTATCCCTTTGTTTCAGGTAACATTGATAAAAACAGATATCATTAGGAGAAGGGTGCTCTCAGTGACAGTTGGGGGAAGTGAAGTATGCCAGATGGGGTACTATTGAAGCCTACTTGCAAGTACAGTACAAGGTGACCAAATGTCCAGTGTGCTACCAATACAGAAGGTGTGGATGCAAGCATGACAACATGCCAGTGCCTAAAAGAATGAAGAAAAACCTATCAAATTCTCTCTGGTTGAGTTGGAATATGGTTGATAATAATCAGTATGCTTTTTTAAGTGGTTGCTTTCTGTGCAGAAAAGAGGGAGTGACTTGTATTCAAGGATTGAATGGCAGAAATCAAAAGCAGTGGTGGTGATGTGTAAGTGAATGAAGCATCCATGATGTTCATATGATGTTGATGGCTTATTCTTGTATGTGTACATAATGTTGAGATAATGGTGTGATATCATGAGGCATTCTCATATAATTGGTTTTTTCAATATTTTGAAGTCGCCAGAGAATGGTACAGCTTAGAGGATTATTTGGTTTATAAAAATTAATACTATCAATGACAATTTTGAAGATAATTCTATTAATCATTATTAATCATTATTGTACAAGACAAATCTGCATAGATTTGTCATGTGCAAGAATGAAGAAGAATGAGCTCATCTCATCATGTGAATGTCCTCTGAGAAATAAATTTAAATAATGCTTTGTAGATTATAATTTTAAAATGATTTTGCCTTTTAAACTCTTACCTTCTCTGGATATTTTTTTATTATTAAAGACAGTTCCATGGTTATTTTTCAAGTGAGAAATATCACTGGAAGAGCAATCTAAGTCATCAATCCCCATTGCCCTGACAAATTATGCGGCTTTTGCCAAATCCACAAGGAATTCTGCATTGCAAGGCCTGCTCTGGAGGATTCTTCATGGAATTTATTATTTACAATCAACAGTAGAGGAGGAGCCTGATAATTTAATCTTGAATTGCAATGAGGACTCGCCATTCTTTAGTTTTCCTTCCTCATCTTCAAATGTAATGTCAATCATCATTTCAGCAAGGAATTGCTTCCTGTTCCTTGCCTGATGCACCACTGCATTGCTATTTATAATCTTATACATTTGAAGTGACACATCTATCCAAAAAGTACCATTGTAGTTTGTCAGAGGTGGCCCTATTGCTATGCAGGCTATTCCATGGCAGAGGTGGTAATTTGACTGCTGGAATACTAGATCAGCCAGTGGGCCACTTCCTGGAAGATGATGCATCTAATTAATGCCAGTCCCCTGGCAGCCAAGAAGTTAGGGGTTGGAGGAAATAGCTGAGTGTGACTTAGAGCATTTGGCCCCCTACCTGATATGGGGGATGGATCAACAGCTCACTTCCTGTGAAATAGCTGGCTCTTCCCCTTTGCATGGCACATAGGGTGATCCCAATGCAGTACGTAAATTCCCCACTTGATGGCATCCATGTTCTCCTGAAGCCACAATTGGAGTCACATCCTGGTAATCTGCTTTATTGCAAAAGTGCTTCCTTCCCCTTCCCTCTTTTCAATTTGGTCTGATATCTGGAAAAAGTGGAATTGTGATATTTTGGTGACAATCTAAGTTTCTTGACATTTTCAAATGTTCAGGCTCTTATGGGAACTGAAGTGAGAAAAAAGGAAGACTAGGAAGTGGAACCTTTGACATTTGATTCCTTGATTCTCTAAGCTTCTGACTCCTACCTCTAATATTGACATAAATCTCTGAGCAATGATGCCTTGTCCCTTAGTGATGTGGGGGAGAGGCTAATGAGGTGTGTTAGTTGTGAACTAATTTTTCATGGAAGTGGTGGGGAGGGGTTTCTTCTTGCTTTACTATCATAACTTAAAAGGGGTTCCACCACCTGTATGGGACTTAGGAAAGTGTTAGGAGCCAGGAGCCAGAAGATGGAAAGCTGGTAGTTGACAACTTTAGTCTATGAAGAAGGTTTCATTTAACATAATAATAGTAATAATGAAAGAGGAGGAAGAGATGGGAGGGTGCCCTTATTATCATGCACCTGCTGTTTGTACTCACCATCTTATAGGATGATGTAAAGTAATGTTGATTACATTGATTCTCATATGCACTTTCTTGACAGGTGTTTGAAGTACATGAGATAAATTCCTGAAGTGGCAAGACTTTGGGACACAAGGGCCTTAGGATGCATTTCAGATTCTCCAGATTTGACAACTATCACTTGGTGAGCATCACTGGCCCAATTAAACATATATGCAGACACACTGAAGCTTAACTCTTGTAAGAGATGCAGGAAGAGATTTTCACAGAAGTCAACCCTGAAACACTGCAGCTTATATTGATTGTAGTTTCTCTAAATGCATACACTAGTCCACACTATGACATCGTCAAGGTGCAGCCAACCAAATGTTGCAAGGCAGCTATGATTGATCTTGTATTTACCCTGAATGTTTTATGCCATCAGGTGAGCCAGATGTCCTCAATTGTCATGTCTTTGCAATTGATCCTTGGGCAATCTCAGAAATAAATGAAAGTGGGCCTGATTGTCATGAGTGCAGTGTGTGTATATCTCATATACAGCTGATATTTATCCTTTATGACTGCCTCTTGTAATAGAACCACTCACCTATTATTCATGCAGCTAATTATGCCAACCAGTAACATATTGGCCCACTTGTCAAGACATTGAGTGATCCTCTTCAAGGGAAAATTGGCTTCTGTCATATTTGTAATACTTGAAAGCAAACAGAATAAGAGACATTTAAACTTGTGAAGATATATTTTATGGGAAATCTTTTGTTTTCCACATTCAATGAGATGCTGCTGGCTTGGGAGTATTAAACTTCTTAGCTGATGGTAATATAATTGGGGCACATCCCATGGATCAATCTCCACGAACACAAATCTCCATAGACCAGACCCTAACCTGCAAAGAGCAAGCAGTTCCATGAGTTACCAATCTGGAATTATTGCAAAAATGAATGTGTCAGACTTCATTGGAAGATTTGCATATGCCTTCAAACTGAAGGATGTTTACCTTGTGATTGGACTTCATTAATGAGCACCTGTATGAGTGATCCATTAAGAGATGGATTCATTCCTTCTCATTCCCAAAGCAACAAATTGTTCTTGGCTTGATGGCTAGGTTTTCAAGAATTGCCTTTCTTTTTTTTGTGAATCAATTATGCAATCTTCCTGAGCAGATATTTTGTAAGACTTGTATCTCTGCTACACCCCATATAATTTTGTTGAAGATGTCCTGAATACTTGACTGATGATGAATTTGTCATTTTGTGCTTCTTTCTTCATCATTACCTCTTAAATTTTCCAGGTGCAGATTTTCCAGATACAGGTGATCAAGGGAAATAGGGATTACACAAGAAGTGGAAGAATATCGATGAAGGCATGGCTTCATTCCTGCAGCTAAGCAAGTTTTGTTAATTGGGATAATTTGATTGACAGTAAATCTGTATCCACAATGGAGAGCAACCATCGACCATGGAAAATGTAGGAAATATGTCAGAAGGATAGAGATGTTCCAAGAAAATGTGGATCACTTTGTCGACCTATGTATGCTAATTAAATTATTAAAAAAATTTTCGAAATTAATGGCTGACATGCAATTTGGCTCTCATAGGATTGCTACGTCAATGAGGAGTCATTTAGGGATTGTTTAATCTCCTTGAATAATGAAATGCCTCATTCACAACAGGAAGAAAGTTCCAGGTTAGATAGACTTGAGCTGTATACAGTTGAAGCCTGATGCATTTTGACTGTAGTGAGTAAAAGTATAATGAATGAATTTGAGGTTTCTTGCTCAGATGTTTCTGGCACTTCAAGATTGCAGTTTATACATGGTTCTTGCACACCTCAATCAGGGAACAGCTTACCTGTAGAGAATTCAAGAGGAGCATTTCTCAGATGCATCTCATTGACCCATGAAAGCTCTTCAACTCATTGTGAGATGAGATGACAATCTCATCTCACAGTGGGTTGAAGAGTTGGGCTACTGGTCACAGGTGCAGGTTGCAGTTCTTACCTAGTCCCAGATGCATTTATATCTTCATTGGTCTTCTGCTATCATGCAAATCATTTTTCATGAGCCAATGTGAAATTTTGGAATTATTATTCATTGTTTCATTTTCATTATATCATTGAATGATTTCTGCTTCCAGGTCAATTGAACTTCAGAATGTTCACTGATTGTATCACAGTCAAAGAAAGTCACGTATCAAATGAAATTGTGAATACTGTAAAAGAATAATCCTTTGGGTTATGTGATTCTCTTCAGTGAGGACGTGCATGGGTCTCATGAGTTAACTATTCTGAATACTTTGGCAAAGAATGAGGGGAGACAGGGGTAGTTTGGAAGAGATGCTACCTGTCTCTCAGTTCAGGGGTACAGGTGGAGAGATGATGATGGTTCCTTGAATACCCATTGGCACATAAAATTCTTAAGTATCTTGCTGAGTCTTGCTCTGTAGAGTCCTGTTGATGTCTTGAAATTTTCATATTAATGTAATATGAATTTTGAATAGGTCTCTCGACACGTTCGGCGAGGTTAAATTGGATGAGGCAAACGGAGAGAGAGATTTAGGAGTTTCTATCGACGATGACCTCAAGTTTTCCTCGCACGCGCAAGGTCGGTGGACAAATGCAACAGGATTCTAGGATACATTCGTCGCTCGGTTGCAAGTAGGACTTCGCGCGTTATTCTTCCGTTGTATGCGACGCTGAAACCGATTCCATTCACCTTCGACGTTTAATC
>CAJPEV010004301.1:0-23286 GCA_905338385.1 Darwinula stevensoni | reverse complement strand
AATCATAATTTTTTAAGGAGACGGTTGGGCACATTGTGAAAATTTCGAGTTTGTCAGTTTTCAATCCGCAACAGGGAACAGCCGGCCGGCACGGCGTGAATTTTCCTACCGATGACTGGAAGTATCAATAATTTAATTAATTTGATTTAAACCAAATTCTCATATGTATCCCTACTTTTTATAGCGAGTTATTTGGGAATACAGAGAGGAGGAAGAGCACATGGTAGAGCTGACATGCCAGAACATTTCAAATTTGGGTAAAATAAAATCCTCAACGATCGATGGGGGAAGAAGAGATTCGCCTGAAAATGGACGTGAAGCTGCTCGAGAGGCTTCTCCACGATTCCCTCCGTTAAAATATTTTCAGTTTCGCTCGCGTTCTTGAGAAATCACCATGGATGCGGGGTACAATGCAAACACGTGGAGATCTTGAGGCATGTCTCTGAAGTTTCCTGGGAAAACGGTTCGTTAAATCACCGCGCCCTTTGACACGAAGACGAATGGGGACGGTCTGAAAAAAACCTGGAGCATGCTTTTCCCGATGCAATGTTTCTTCGGGAAATTAGAAAGGGAAGACGATCATCTGCGAAACGCAAATTTTCGCAAGATGGCGTCTCGGAGAGCGGTGAGCAGAATTTTGGGCTCATTTAATATGTTTTGTGGCGAGAAAATGCTACAGATTTCACGTGTTTACGTTAAGGAGTTGCCGAGATGAAGGCGTTCTGGGAAGTGGAGATGGAGGTAAGGGTCTCGCTTTTCGCACAGTACACAATAGTGCACTTCCCTCTTTCTCTGGAATCGTCCCTCGCAGGATTGTTTAGTACCTTGCCATATGTCTCGCCTAGTCTCATTATTGGAATCAATAAACACGGACACTTCATCATTTATTATCCACATATTCAAGACATATTCATAGAGTTCTTGCCATAAACAAGCTCATATTCCTATTGAGAACCCCCTTGGAACGCGGGTAATTTTATCCGCATAGGAGATCTAGAATTCGTAGAGAGTGCCCGTGGACTTCATTCCCTCATACCTCAATTAAATGAGGTGATAAGGACTGATATCCCGGACTATTCCACGGAACCAATAAGAGGTGGTCCACCCTCTGACGTGTGGTGTAATCAGTACAGTCAGAGGTAGGTCAACGCATGTACGAGAGAGACAGCGACACACAGTATATAAGGAATTTTTCGCATTTGCACGACATCCCTCTCACTTTCGGATGGAAGCGTTTTTACTCACGGAGGAGGAGAACAATTTTACTCCTTCATGATGGAGTAAATTCGCTCCTTTCCCAGAGTGAAAGGGGGGGTGAAACTGGAGTTAGCTATTTTGCTCTCTTTTTTGAGAAAAATCCCTCCCCTTTTTCTGTGAGTGTAGACGCTTGTCTGCGCAGTGAAATCTGGGCTGAATCCCAAAATTAAATTTCCCCGAAAAACACATGCGTGGTATGATATGTATGTCTTACTTATCCATTATATAGGAGCACGGCGAACGTCCAGCCAAAGCTACAAGGGCAAGAATACCTAGCAAAAGCAAGAAGAAAAGAACTCGTCAGCTGAATACCATTATGGATTTTGAAATACGAATGGGCGAATGAGTGTTGCTCTTCTGATGCCCATCCTACCATTATGTTTCATATCGTTTTTCGTTTTTGTTTATTCTTGCGTGATTTCATGCAGCGCAAATATATTGTAAAGAATAGTGAAAACTTGTTATCTTGTCTTTTGGAGCAACGATTCCACTGCATACGTAATACGAAACGCGAGGCATAGAAGTATTTGCCGTTCGACTCGGCTTTTGGACATTGCATTTGGGAATGGGTAGCAAAAATATATTTTTTTCTGGTTTCCTTCCTTAATGTCGGAAATCTGTTTCACGAAAAGGCATGGTTCTAACATGAAATACGTAAAAGCACCAAAAAAGCACCAAGTAATGCAAAAATTGGGTGAGAAATTCCGCTCTTGCGGAACCGGGGGAATCTCAAGATTCGTTTAATTCGAATTAATACGTACGTTTGAAAATTACGGTCTCTTAAGGGAAAGAAGCCCTTCCAAGATTACCCGGAATTTTTCCGAGTATAGCAGGAATGAGGTATTTCCCCCCTACACTCTTAGAAAAAGGAGAGCGATTTTTCTCAAAAAAGTGAGCAAAATAGCTAACTCCAGTTTCACCCCCCTTTTACTCTGGGAAAGGAGTGAATTTGCTCAATCACCAAGGAGTAAAATTGCTCTCCTCCTCTGTGAGTAAAAACGCTCCTATCAGAAAGTGATGGAGATGTCATGCAAATTCGAAAATTCTCATATATAAAGTGTGTCGCTTTCGCTCTCGAACAGGCGATGACCTACCTCTGCCTGTACTGAATACAGCACACGTCAGAGGATGGACCACCTCTTATAGGTTCCATAGTGTCCGAGATATCAGTCCCTTATTACTTCAAATAACTGAGATATATGTTTAAATGAAGTTCACGGACACTCTCTATTTATTCTAGATCGCCTCTGCGGATAAAACTAACCGCGTTCCAAGGGGGTTCTCAATAGGAATATGAGCTTGTTTATGACCTGGACTCCATGAATATGTCTTGAATATGTGGATAACAAATGATGAAGTGTCCGTGTTTATTGATTCCANATTAACAGTATTTTTCAGCATATGGCGACTACTCCTACATTAGCGAAGTCGTTCAGAGGCTATAAAGCGCAATTTCGTTTTTCATCCTAGTCTCACTGTTGTTTCAACGTGGAGTTACCCAGGTAACACAGAACATCGAATCAACATTGATTGGATGTGGATTGAGTGTGCGAATGCTGAGGGTTGAAGGTGAACATCGTTTCAATGCTGAGAGAATGTTGTCATCACATTGTGGATTCCAATTGGGGAATATTCGATTTACATTTCTTAGATGTGGCATCATTGTTAACCCCTCTTAATATGAAAAGCTGGACCTCTCCAATAGGTTTTCGGAGCACTATCAACCTACAAGTTCTTTCATTTAAAGCGAAAGCTGTCAATCGCGAAGTTGTGCTGAGGAGGATCTTGTACAGTCTCATTTTGGGTACTTTGTTGATGAAAGCCTTGATTAGAATAAACGAAATCCTATGAAACCCAGTCTGTTGGAATCATTGTCTAACGGCCACTGATTCCGTCCGGCCAATACGAACCATCCCGAAAGGTCAATTTCTATATCCTTTTTTATTTTAATTTCTTGTTTCGCGACGGTCAAGGTAGTTTGCGGGTAGCTATTAAAGTACAGCGACGTACGAGTAATACCACCGGCCACACCAGAGCAGCATCAACCTTCCAAGTTGAGCTATGTTTCATTTCAAAATTGTGGCAACATGTTAAGATGAAAAATCAACCTTTTCTCAATGTTGACACAACTTTGTTGTGCTGTAATAAAATAGGAGGGAGTGGAAGAAAATGCTTTACGGATCTGCTGGATGGCAAATCCGTAATTGCATTAGAAGGCTACACGAGAACATGGACACCATCTAGTGAGGGTTTTTGGTACTTCATTATGATCGCGGCTATGCTCCACTTCCCTGGTAACACAGAACATTGAAACAACATTGATTAAATGTTCGCCTTCAATCCTCAACATTTGCATGCTCGATCCACATTCAATCAGTGTTTTTAAATGTTCTAATTATTCAGTAAATTTTTTTATATATCCAATGTTGGTGGTCATATGCGAACAGTCTACAGGATGCTCGCAGGTTCTGTCTTCTATTTCCTTAGGTCGAGAGAAGAATACTACTTCTTCCCACCGAAGGAAGTAGACGTGCAATCCAGTGACACATGTGCGGCAGGGCCATAAATTATCCAGACTCCCGCATTACTGGTATTAATAATGCATGTGTCCCTATCATGGAAAAACCCCTAATCGGTTTTTAACTTACACCGAAATGCTGCGCCATTATGAACGCCGGTCGCCTTTTCCATCGAAATGCCTGGGTTTCGAAGGAAAAAATATCCTCCCTCAATCCTATAGGTCAGGAGTCCTATAAGGCCCTATAGGGATCCTATAGGATCCTAAAGGATCCTATAGGATCCTAAAGGATCCTATAGGTTTTTCGTGTTTCAAAAACCTATAAGAAAGTCTTTAGGTTTCCTATAAGAAATATCTATATGTTTCCTATAGGACATTTCCGTAAGGGTCTGCATACCGATTTCTTCAATAAATCGAGTATTTCCTTTCTGGTTTATGTGTTGAGAGATCGGCTACCTTGTGGAAAGTATAAGGGAAATGGATCGATATATATATAACTAAATGATACGTTTTAGTGACCATATTGGCGCCATCCAGCGTCGATGGTGCAAACCTTTGCTTCAAGCCGTTGACAGATGGATACCATTGATGTGCGTTGGGAAAGCATCTTAAACGATCGACAAGTGTCCCTCAAATGCAACATGTTTCGTGATCAAAAGGCAACTCATCTGAGCGCCCAAAAGGTGGACATTATTGTACGATACATTGGACGTCCAAAGACCGCTTTGAAGACGCGTTGAACGTTCTCGAAAGCGTTTATGTGCTACTTGGGCGATGTCATACACATAAAACCTTCAGGTTGCATTGGACCCGTGATTTTCATCGATCATGTGAATGGAGAGAGGAAAGTGCATGTGAATGGAGGTGAAGAAAAAGAAAGTAACATGTAACACACAGCACATCGACAATCCGCAAATCATTGTTACTTTTTTGGTAAGATGCCTGCTCCCAAACAGTACACCTACATTTATTAGTCATGTATCAATGCGACTGCGATACGAGAAAACAATCCAACCTTTTGAAAAACTCTCACTCTCGCCGACCTCCTTGCGTTGTTCGTGCAATTCTGCCAACCTGCGTATAGAGCCATGGAAACAAACCAGGAAATTAGGGTGGTGGGTTTCTCTGTGAAAGCCAGTGTGAACGTATATGACGACGAGCGGTGGAATCGCCTCGTATTTCATCATGGACCATTGAAATCACTGGATTCACGGCAGCAGACGGGCGGCACTGCAGTGAGCGATACCAGTGTTCCCTTTCGAGAACCACGGCAACTTTGGTTTTAAAGTTTATCCGAAAGGTAACGAGACGAAAGCCAATCTCCGATTTCCAAAAAAAATTGCCTCCCTTCCCTTTATTATGGCCGATTTGCAAATTTCATTTTGAATAGGTACATCCTCGAACGGTACGTAAGAGTTTTATAGAACCCCAAGTTCATATCTCTAAGCGTTTGGCCTGTGGAGCTGTCACACACCCACACACAACCACACAATTGTTGCGCACGCAATATGTTTAGCCTCCAGTTTGAATTATTCTCTCTTTTCTGTTGCAAACTACCAGAGGGTCAAAGACTAGCAGAGCCCTGTACAAATTGCGCTAAGTTACAACGTAGCAATTTATACATTTAACCACAAATAATATCCTCAAGGTATATGGTCTAAAGGAAACTTTTTTGAACTTCACCATAGAAAAGTGGCTATATAAATGCTGTCTTTTGATTTTAATTGAATAACACGAAACATCTTAGAAATGTTAGGACACGAATCTTAGAAATTGACTCTAAAAAATTGGTAAAGTATTTTAAATTCAAAACCTATCGGAACACGACATTCAGTGCATAGGTGCCATCGTTGCTTGGATTTCGGCATTATCGAGGTCCAAGTTATATATTCACATTTCGCTTAATTTCGCATTTTTAGTTTTAGTTTTTCTTGAACAGTGAATGCATGATTTAGCCGCTAAAAAAATGCGTAAACACACAAACAAACGCGCATGTTTATGTAAACACGTTATTTTAAACAGTGCTGCCAACCATTTTATGGATTTCCACTATTGAGTAAACAATGCAGCACTGTTGTCCAATGTTTCATTCCACGGAGTAAAGGAAAAATCCAAATTCTTGTGGTAAAACAGCAGTCGTTTTCGCCATTGGAGGAACGTGGGGTTAAAGCCCTGCACAGGCTGTGGCCTGCCCGATCGCCCCCTCCTTCCCTCCCAACCCGCAAGCCGTTCCTTGTTAAAGTAACGGTTGTAGCCTGACTTGTTAATAATCCATCTTCAGGTTGAACAGGGAGAAATTTAAGATTTAAATGCTATTGTTTGTCTGGTCTGAGATCATGGAAACTCCATGTCCTGACTGGATCATTTTTATGCATGTTATCTGTGAGAAGGGAAATAGTCATTTTTTAACAATGAATGGAAGTATGCTGTTTAGACGGGCATGGGACACAGTGCCTTATTTGGCTCTTTCTCTTCCAATAAATTTGCCTTTGTTAGTCGACTATTGACGACCTTCTGTTTTCGCAAAAACAACTTGGAATGATGAGGAAACACAGAACAACATAGGTAAGAGCTTTTAAGGTCGGGTGTGGGAAATGAGGTTGCCTTGGAATTCGGGCTCCGGAACGGATGCGGGCCATGACTTGAATTGGGCCTATTGGGTACCGGAAAATTGGCCCGTGGAGGGCTCTAACGGTGGTAGCATCGTGATGAAAAATGTAATAAGTTATAATATCCTTCTTTTCCCTTGTCTCTCGCGACGTCCAGTTAATGTAAAGAGTCGTGGCATCAGTTCAGATCCGATTCACAAAGAAAATTGCATGACGGACGTGCTTCGTTAGGCATAGGCCTAACTCTCGGACCTACGCCTAGGCTTACTTTTTGCCTATGTTCCCTCTCTTTGGCGGACCCTGTAACAATGCCGCTCTTTAGTCCCGTCCAATCTTTCATTCTAAGGAGTGAAGACAGAGTTCCAAATGTTTCAAGGATAAAACAGTAGTCGTTTTCGCTATTGCATGAGTCGGACGTTAGAGAGCTACGCGGCTTTGGCCCAGCCCGAATACCCCGACCCGACCCGACCCGATCGGACCATCAAGGGCCGAACTTTTCATGATCCTTCTTCATGTCGAATAGGGCAATTCGAAATTTTTTTGTTGGAATTTGAGTTTCAGATTGTTGCGGGCCATGACTTGAATTGGGTTTATCAGGTCGGGTACCGAGATATCGGATTGTGCAGGACTCTACCAGTATAGCATAATGGTGAAAATTTTGATAGCTCGTAACTCATCCTGGATTGAAGATATTTCAAATATGATTGCTCGATGCACCCGCCTTGACCATAGGCTATCGAACGTTGCATAACATGTCAGGATATATATTAGCATATCGTCACAGCGCGGCTTATAATCATACAGTAGCGTATTATCTATATATACTGTTTAAGTTAGCCGTTGATGTTTCTCAGACTGGGACTCCCCACAATTGGGTTGGTTCATTTCCCGTAGTTGCGGTCTTGCGTCAGTGCACCAACACTGAGGTGTGTTGTAGATTCCAGTGGATTCCTACTCTCACTAGAGTTGGACTCTGCGTTCAACATAGTATGCTTAATTTAAACTTTTACCCTTTGTATAATTTTTTTTAATAGTTTTATGGGCAATGTGATCCATTGACGTGCTGAGGTGTCACATTGAATGATAGGTGAAATGAGCTTTGCCAAATGATATCGGCGCGCCTGGAGTTGCAATGCCGTTCCAGCTCCTGGATTTTACTGAATTTTTTTAATTCACCGATTACGCAATGATTACACAATGATCCATTCACATCGTCGGGTGCCAAAGATAATCACGGGTGAATGAGACCTGCAGACTTTATACTCATGATCATGTCCAAATAGCACGTGAAAGCTCTTGAGGACGTTCAAAGGGGTTGACATTGCGGCAAGGACTGTGCATTATGTTTTTGCCGATATGTCAAACAGACCGGAATCTTCACCTCCAGGTGCTTCCTCCAGGTGCCAAGACTGAAAGGTCCGAATCTATCACCAAGGATATTTCGGTGAATATTCAAAACAGGCTTTTCTGATGCGAACGAAGAAAAGGGTCATTCGCTCGAACGTCGGAATTCGGATGTCGATCCCTTAGACGTAATATTTTGTGGAAGAGGAAGGGGAAATTTCCGAAAAAGAAGACGAAGTGGGCTTGTCGAAGAAATGCAGGAAAAAATCGGCTACTCCTACCGAGAGGTTGAAATCGACGACAAATGGGTTGTGCCGTACTGTTCAATCCTCTCTCAGATCATTCAGGCTCATATCAATCTTGAGTATTGAAACTCGATTAAGTCCATCAAGTACATCTGCAAATATATAAACAAGGGGAGTATTTGGCTTGGAAAAAGATGGAGCCGCAGTCGATGAAGTTGAGCCCTACCAGATGGGTAGGTAGATCAGTCTGACGAATCCTGGATTTTCCAATTCACAAGCGACACCCCACGGTTATTCTTTTGAGTGTGCCCTTGAAAAATGGGCTGAGCGTCTATTTCGCAGAGGACATCCTACATCAGAGAGTTCAGGAGCCGCCGAAGACTACATTGATTGCCTTTTTCTTTCTCTGCCAGCAAGATGACTTCGCCAAAACGCTACTCTATTGTGATATGGGCAAGTATTGAACTTGGGATGTATCAAGAAAATTTTCAAGCGTGGAATTCATGGAGCCGCTGTACCTGGGCACGATGGCCAAAGAACAGTAGATGCTCTTTGCCGCGTCTATCCTGTGCATCTAAAAAACGTTGAATGCTTCTTCCTGCGACTTCTACTTCGCACTGTCAGAGGTTCTACTTCGTTTAAGGCCCTCAGGACTGTTAATGGCCTGATCTGTGCAACATTTCGCGAGACCTGCCAAATTTATGTAATAAGCTCCATGCTTATGATGCACACTGTGATGCCACGATGCTCGAAGCAGCTGCGACTTGGTCCCGGCAAAGTTGAGTATTTAGTTTCCCTTCTCGCTGACCACTTGCGGGCCTTCCAACCCGAGACAACTGTGGGAGTCCCACAAAGGAAGAGAACGAGAGGTAACCGACTTAATTTGCGCAAACCGCAGGTGCGGCTCAGGTAGAGACAGTGCGAAGTAGAAGTCGCAGGAAGAAGCATTCAACGTTTTTTAGATGCACAGGATAGACGCGGCAAAGAGCATCTACTGTTCTTTGGCCATCGTGCCCAGGTACAGCGNAGGGTTAGGCCTACCCTAAAAATTAAGGAACGCTCGACCTTGACACGTGATACCGAAATGGGCGAAATCGCCTCTTGATATCACTAACTCTCTTGACTCTTGACTTGAAAGGCAATCTGACAGAAGACGTTTTTATGCAAACTTGCAGCCAAAATTCTGAGATGGATTTGGTTTACACACCTGTCGTGTGCAACCATGTACTGATCCTCTTCGAAGACGAAGTCCTGGAGGTGGTTGGCAAGGACGTCAAGCAGCTAAGCCTTCCCTCTCCCCTAAGAAATATGGGTTATCAACTGAGCAGTGGGCCAGTTGGATAGGTACCCTTATAGAAATGTCCTATAGGAAACCTATAGTTATTTCTTTTAGGAAACCTATAGACTTTCCTAAAGGTTTTTGAAACACGAAACACCTATAGGGTCTTATAGGTCTCCTGACCTATAGGATTCGGGGAGGATATTCTGGGTTTCGAAACCCAGGCATTACGACCGAAAAGGCGACCGGAGTTAATATTGGCGCAGCATTTCGGTGTAAATAAAAATCGATTAGGGGTTTTTCTATGGTAGAGGTTTCTTCCTTATGTCATTGAAGCAACAATGTTGACAGGCTGCGCAAAGGGCGTAGATGTATTCAAATGGCGAATACCCATCATTCCTATCCATATGCCAATCGAACTCGGGCATCTGCAATTTCCGGTGCGTCTTCCCTTTGCGATGTTCATCAATATCAAGGGCAGTCGTTTAAGGTTGCAGGTGTTAATCTAGAGATTCACTGCTTTTCTCATGACCAACTTTATGTAGCGTGTTCAAGAGTTGGAACTGGAAAGAATCTCTATGGAATATGCCCATGAAAAAAAAACACCCAAAAACATCGTGCATCAAATAGCTTTGCAATTAAAATTGCATGTAAATGCTAAACATGTACCTCAAATTAAAGAAACCCACAAGAAGAAAATAAATTACAAAATTAAAATGTAGAAATGAATGTTTATCTAAAAAACTCCCCAAAAAATAACGTTAAAAAAGGGAAAGCGGTTCGAGCGCACTTTGCGACCCCCCAAGCTGGATAAATTATCGGAAACCACAAGGCTAACGTTCTCCACTTTGTTATGCATGAAAAATTGAATTTTCCCGAGCAACGCCGGGCACTTCAGCTAGTGGTAATAAAATATGAAGAGGAAGTGAAACTGACTTCTGTTTTCCATGGCATAGAATACCCTGAAAGGGTTGAGGCGTTTGCGGGGCAGTAAGTCAACCCAGGCTTCGTCGCCGTCCACCACCACAGTGACATTTTCCGAGACAGGCGCAGCAAACGTAGCAAGAACTGTGTCATCAATTCCGGAAGGGATATGATCTTTGTATCCGTAACCTATTCTCAATTGCAGGTCTCCTACGTTGAAGTTCCCAAAATCCTCTGGAGTCAAGAGGATATCGATCGAGCCCATTGGATTGCTCGTGAGGACATTCCACAGGCAAATCTATAAGTTGAAAATAACCGAGCATTGCTTTCATGGATACATCTATTTTTCATTGTAAGATGGCCATTTATAATTCAGCATTTACGAAAGTGGTGTGAAAGCTATTAGGCTAAATACCAAAAAATGCACATTTGGAGATTAGAGAGGTCTCTTGAATCCTAATGTATTCCATAAATTGCTGTTGAAAGCATTCCTTATTTCTCCACGTAATTTGCAGAGCCAGCTCTGCAGGTGAGTAATGTTCCTAAGTAATACATTATATTGATGAAACCCTTCGAAATGTTGCCCGTGTTGCTATATGTTGTAAGTTGATGAACACTGCTGATGAAACATTGTTTCAAAGGTTTTTTCCTTTTTGAGTGCTTTGAATGTTACTGCGAAATTTTAACGAATGCTATTGCAACATTTACTATCAATATTGAAAGAGCGCTGATGCTCTTCACACTAACAACAAAGCCACATAATCCTGATGCAACATGGATTTAGAAGTTTTCGGGAATAATAAAGTTGTCCATGCCACGAGATGGTAGGTCTCGCTTTTTGAACAGTACACGTAAGAACTCTTCTCCCTTTCCCTGGAATCGTCCCTCACAAGAATGTTTAGCTGTCTTTCCATTTGCCTCGCCGAATCTCATTATAGGAATCAATGAACACGGACACTTGATCATTTGTTATCTTCATATTCCTGACAGATTCACGAAGTCCAGGCCAAGACAAGCTTACATTCCCAAAAAGAACCCTTTACATGAACCCGGCTATTGCATCCAGCAGGAGAATGAAAACAATGGAAGAGTCTGTGAACATCATTTCCTCATTCTGTTCCAAGGATAAGGAAATGAAGGGTTGAACTCGCGGACACTCCATATAACATTACGAGTAAACCATTGGCATAATTGTACAGTATTTAGTACATATGGGGGAGAGTGGGTAAGGAATTAAAGTATATGGTGCATAATGATGAATGAAATACTTCAACATTAGCAGAATATTGGTCTAGCTCAAGGCCAATGAAGCCTATACTTTTCTAGGTTGTAATGCCAATATAGGTCTGGTTAGGTGTCGGTGAGGCAACGTGCAACACATGTCCTGAAACGTTTCTGCAGAGTACGTATATGTAAACATTTGCAACATCAATGCAATTTTCTTCGGAAGCATTCAAGCAAAGTTGATTTTTTGGACATTTACACATAGGCGCAACATTTTCCGTCGACATTTCCGAAACTTTGCTGGAATATACTTTACAGTATTATGTTACATGGGTTAGCATTTATGAAGTACTCGCAAGAAGGATTCATTTTTTGCTGAGTCACCGTGAGTTGCCGAAAATAGATATGGCATATATCAACGGAACTCAGCTTCAATGAGGGATCGGAGGGCGAGGTGGGAGCAGGTGTGAAGTCGACAGGACTAGCTCAGGCCGTTTTGAATGGGAGAGAGAAAACGCCGGCCCTTGTAATAGTCGGTGACTCGAACGTCAGACGTCTCGAGGCAGCGATTGGGAAATATACAGGAACTCCGGTTTCCTTCAGTCGGTTCCTCGGTGCAAAGATAGAATACTTAAGGGATGAGGTCGAATCGGTGTTGTGCTCCGAGTCGGTCGAGAAAGTGTCGGTTGCTCCTTCACATCGGGACCTACGATGCTCCTAAGTTGGCTCTGAACTCATCATGGGCAAGCTGAGGCAGGCTATTAGGGAGAGTCCCCTTACGGAAATGTCCTATAGGAAACCTTTAGCTATTTCTTATAGGAAACCTATAGACTTTCCTATAGGTTTTTTGAAACACGAAAAACCTATAGGATCCTTTAGAATCTTATAGGATCCCTATAGAGTCCTATAGGTCTCCTGACCTATAGGACTCAGGGAGGATATTTTGGGTTTCGAAATCGAGGCATTACGACGGAAAAGGCGACCGGGGTTAATAATGGCACAGCATTTCGGTGTAAATAAAAAACCGATTAAGGGCTTTCCATGGTAGGGGGGGCATGCATTATTAATACCAGTACTGCAGGGGTCTGCATAATTTATGACCCCGCCCAACATATGTCGCTGGATTGCATGTATACTTCCTTCGGTAGAGAGAGGTAGTATTCTTCTCTCGATCTAAGGAAATATAAGGCAGAACCTGCGAGCACGTCTCTTTACTGAAACTCCATTTGGATAGAGTCCCACTCATTTTCGTACGGGGTTTTCAAAAGGAATAAGGGCATAATCCTTCACGGGACTCAATGATTCTATCTGGAAGATGGGGACGACAAAGAAGGAACTGTTGAAGTTTATTGATTGCTACAATGAGGCAAGGCGAGACATTTGGGGACGTACAATACTCTCTTGTGAGAGATGATTCCTTGGGTAAGGGGAGGGAACTTTTGTGCCCTTTGAGAAATGTGAGAACCCAATACTTCCATCTAGTGGCCTAGAGGAGAACTTCAAACGGAACCCTATAGGCCTATAGGGTTCCGTATAAGTCCTATAGGGATCCCTATAGGTCCTATAGGGAACCCTAGAGGTCCTATTGGGTACCCTATAGGCCCTATAGGAACCCTATAGTTCCTATAGGGAACCCTACGGGTCCTTTACAGAGCCCATTGGGTCCTATCGGGAACCTATAGGCCTTATGAGGAACCCTATTGTTTCTATAGGGGGCTCTGTAGGTTCTATAGGGAACTCTATAGGTTCTATAGGGGACTCTATAGGTCCCGAACTGAACTCTATGGGGCATATAGGAACCTATAGGATTCCTTTAGTTTCCTATAGGATTCCTTTAAGTTCCTATAGGATTCTTATAGGAATATATAGGAATCCTATAAGACAGTTTCGTAAGGGTCGGGGGGCGTGTTTCTACGCGAATGCACGCAGCTTACGCAATGAACTAGACGAGCTCATGAGGAGGGCACAGGATATTGGTTTCGATGTCATCGGAATAACAGAGACTTGGGGTGGTTCTCACATTTCGGAGAAGAAATATGAGATTCAAGGGTACGACATCTTGTGTAAGGATAGGATCGGCAGAAAGGTGAGGGGAGTCATGTACGCTATTTGATAGAACTGAACTGGGCGTTCGCGTTGGAGAAGGTCTCATCCCGGCTAACAGTTACTCAATCGAACACTTATAGCACGAGATTGGTGGGGCAACCGTCAGGATCAGGGGCAACCAGGATCGTTATAGGAATTTGCTTTAGACCCCCTAACTTTCCTCGTGAAGCAGCGTAATTTGCACTGATGCGTAGTTTCAGCTAGAACTTGAAACAGGTGCTATCAGACGTTAAAGTCTCTTCGGAGACTTTAACTTGCTAAACATAGATTGGTTCTTACCTGTCGCCAGGGGGGAATGAAAGAGTTAGGAAATTTCTCGTTGTGGTTCAGGATGCCCTTCTCGTTCAGAACGGGGAAGAATCGACTCATATGAGTTTGACGCAATGGCACCACGACGCTGGTGAGGTTCACACTCAACGTTCAAACAATGATGATTCAATGTTTGTTTGTTACCTGGGCCTTTCATCTTCCTCCCATCATAGTGAAGGATACGGGGATGGGGAGGAGAGGGGAGGAATTGTCCAGTAGAAGCGCCTTTCAATGAATAATTTCAGTATTCCCATTTCCCTAACAATCCATCACGGACTCATCAAATTCTCTTAGGAATCTAATATAGCAAATAAGGAGCCTAATATACAACTATACTATTCGTTTTTATAGGAAACCAATGGGTCCCATGGGTGTAGGAACTGGGAGTGGGGCAAGGGTAGCAAATGCCCCCTCATTTCTCCAGATTGAGGAGAGGGCAAAAGGGTATCTTTTCCCCCTCCCCTCCCACACTTTTTGAACCTGAGAGAGATTTGAACCCAGGCGAGTTAAGTACCTTCATGACATTCAATGAGGTTCGGGAAGTAAATTTAGCTTGAAGGGAGGTTAATGCCTGAGGGAGAATGGCGTGGGAAGTAGCATTTGATAGATTCTCAGTGGGAGTTCTTTTTTGTCTCAGATTCAATATCTTCCATCCGATTATACTTCGCCTACGTTCTCTAAAGTCTTTTCTCAAAAAAAGGGGAGGTTCCGGAGTCAGTCCCCTTCAGTCATGAATCTTGCTTAAAACGTTTTAAAGGTACAGGAGTGAATAGTTTCAGCACCATGTCACAGAAGAGATATGCTCAAACTGGAACGCTTTTCGATTTCATTACAAAACAAAAGGCAGCAAAATATGAAGAAAATTAAAAAATGAAAAACTTCAACGGTGTTGATCAGATCCCCATACAGACATTATTGCACCCCTTACGAAAATGTATTATAGGATTCCTATATATTCCTATAAGAATCTTATAGGAACCTAAAGGAATCCTATAGGTTCCTATATGCCCCATAGAGTTCAGTTCGGGACCTATGGAGTCCCCTATAAAACCTATAGAGTTCCCCATAGAACCTATAGAGCCCCCTATAGAACCAATAGGGCTCCTCATAAGGTTCCCTTTAGGACCCAAAGGGCTCTGTAAAGGACCAGTAGGGTTCCCTATAAAACCTGTAGGGTTCCCTATAGGACCTATAGGGATCCCTATAGGACTTATACGGAACCCTATAGGCCTGTAGGGTTCGGTTTGAAGTTCTCCTCTAGGCCACTAGATGGAAGTATTGGGTTCTCACATTTCTCAAAGGGCACAAAAGTTCCCTCCCCTTACCCAAGGAATCATCTCTCACAAGAGAGTATTGTACGTCCCCAAATGTCTCGCCTTGCCTCATTGTAGCAATCAATAAACTTCAACAGTTCCTTCTTTGTCGTCCCCATCTTCCAGATAGAATCATTGAGTCCCGTGAAGGATTATGCCCTTATTCCTTTTGAAAACCCCGTACGAAAATGAGTGGGACTCTATCCAAATGGAGTTTCAGTAAAGAGACGTGCTCGCAGGTTCTGCCTTATATTTCCTTAGATCGAGAGAAGAATACTACCTCTCTCTACCGAAGGAAGTATACATGCAATCCAGCGACATATGTTGGGCGGGGTCATAAATTATGCAGACCCCTGCAGTACTGGTATTAATAATGCATGCCCCCCCTACCATGGAAAGCCCTTAATCGGTTTTTTATTTACACCGAAATGCTGTGCCATTATTAACCCCGGTCGCCTTTTCCGTCGTAATGCCTCGATTTCGAAACCCAAAATATCCTCCCTGAGTCCTATAGGTCAGGAGACCTATAGGACTCTATAGGGATCCTATAAGATTCTAAAGGATCCTATAGGTTTTTCGTGTTTCAAAAACCCTATAGGAAAGTCTATAGGTTTCCTAAAAGAAATAGCTAAAGGTTTCCTATGGGACATTTCTGTATGGGACAGGAACCGGTGCATGTAGGGTTCCTGTGCGTCTGCGTGAATGCGGCCCTTTTCAACCGCGAAAGCATAATTTCCCTTGGAAAAGGGGGAATTTTAATGCAATTCACTTGATATGTGGCAATGGATTTCATTATTGCATTGCATGTCCACTTTTTCTACTGCAACTCGTAACGTACAACGGTGGAGACATTTCTATCAACAGTACTACAGGGTGCGCAATAGAAAACCAAAGGATTTATTCTTTTTTATTGAGGAGTTATTCAAGATTATTCACAAAGGATTTACAAATATTCAAAATGTTGACCCTCATTATCATGACACCGAAGACGCGGTATCCATGAAGTTGTATCCCTGCGAATGACACGTGTATACTTGTCGATAGAAAACATCATTTTGTTGTTAAAAGCGTGATAATTGCAATCCTTTGATTTTCTACTGGGCACCCTGTAGTGCTGCTCGTATTGGCATAACCCATTGCTCAAGCAAGAGTTTGACCCATGGATGGGCAGGAAGCATAGGATAAAACAAGAGTTAATCTACCTCTGAAACCTACTAATTATAGTATTTCAGCATTAATTATAGTATAGTATAGTATTACAGTATGCAATCGTATTCATGAAAGCATCTGTGAATACTTCATCTCGCGTTCAGTGGTATATTATGTATGTGTCTGAAATATCCATGTCTGCCAAGTGTGGGCCAAGGGTGCAAAAGTTTCTGTGCCACACATGGTATTACAATTGAACAGCCACAGGAACTGCCGCACATACGCCGACCTATGGCCATGCATGCGCTGCTGATTGGGTACGTCTATGAAAGGTCCAATGAGAAACAAAGAGGATACTATTCGATTCATTAAGGAATCTTATGGACTCCCTTTGGGAATGCATGCTTCCCGATCAAAACTCTACAGGTTTCATAGGAAACCTATAATATTCCTATATATTTTCCTATAGGTTCCCTATAGGACATATAGGAAACTCTAAAGGTCCTATAGGGAACCATATAGGATTCCTCTATGTTTCTATGGGATTCCAATTTATTCCTTTAGAATTCTAATAGGGCATTTTCGTAAGGGTAACGACATTGTGGCTGCCCCTTCCGTGACTATTTTAAAGCAGGTACTAGATACTTTTATGGACAAGCAAAAATGGGGGCGATGATGACGTGAGGACTAGGAATCAAGCAACTGGGATATGCTCAAAAAATCACAAAAATAAAAATACGAGGGTCACTCAATAAGTTATCTACCTGAATAAGAAAGCAACCTCCGCGGGGAAAAATAGCACTTTCTTTTTCAATGTAGTCACCTTTTAACTCAACACTCTTATTCCACTTTGATTCCAAGGATTTTATTCCCTGGGAATAGAAGTCCCCTTCTTGCCCATCAAACCAATCAGAAACGGCTACTTTCAGCTCTTCATTGCATGAAAATCTTTTTCCCCGCAAACAATTTTTCAAGTGTCTGAGTAGAAAACAGTCACTAGGAGACAGATCAAGACTGTAGGGAGGATGGTTGAGCTCCTGAAAGCCACACTCCCTCACTGCTGCCTGAACTTTCCATGATTTGTGGACGGGCGCGTTGTCATGGAGAAGAAGGACCCCCCTTGANACGTCATTCAAAAAGATCGTCGCAAACGCGACAAAGTTCTCCTACTGCATGACAACGCTCGTCCACGTGTTGCGATGATGACTCGCCAGACGATTTCGGAACTGGGCTGGGAAGTTTTACCCCATCCAGCGTATTCTCCGGACTTGGCCCCTTCCGACTATCACTTGTTCCGGGCCCTCAAGAATCACCGGGGGGACAAGCCCTTCGACGATCGAACACAGCTCGAAAATGATGTCGGCCGTTTCTTCGCTTCGCAATCGCCAGAGTTCTGGGCAAAGGGTATCGAGCAGTTACCAGTGCGTTGGGAACATGTCATAGACAACAATGGTCATTATATTGTAGACTGAAACTGCATTTAAAAAAAGTTATAAAATTTTGACAATTTCGCGCAGAGTGCACCAAGACTTTCTTTCCAACCCAATACATCGATACTCTCAGGGCACTAATTTTGGATATCCGTGCATAATGTATACCAGAGGGTCGCAATAAAGATTGGGAAGTTCTAGAACACTATCCTATTTTATCTGAAAACTCTATCTTGTTAACAACCTTCTGATGCATCCATGGCGCACTTTCATTATTACATTCCAAAACCCCATGGAACGAGATTCAGTCCAGATTTTTAATTCTGGGCACATATCCTTGCAATGCCCCTATAATCAGCCAATATATTAAGGTAGTTTAGTGGTATCAAAAAGCGATGACACACATTTGGATACCACGCGGCGAGGGCGAGCGCTCCTTCATATTGGAGGAGGCCTATTCCCCTTAGAGCTAAATATACGAGGGCCACTCAATAAGTTATCTACCTGAATATGGAAGGGATGAGCAACAGGCCTGTGCCTGCTGTGACATGTCTCGACAGGTCTCGTGAGTGCCCCACCACTATACCAGCTCAGTGGCTCAATAAGACTTTCTTTCCAACACTATATTTCGCCCTGCTTCCATAAAATACTGCACAGGCGCTCAAACAGTCAACACGAAGCTCAGCAGGTAAAGGGGTTGGAGTGAGTGGTAGCGCATTAGATCTCTTTTCCTGAGTCTGTGTCATGGATTTGACGAAAGTTGAACATCGTTCAGTGATCAAATTCTTCACCAAAGAAGGGAAAGTAACGTAGGAGATTCATGAACATACGTCTAACGTTTATGGTGTGTCTTCTACCTTCTTATTACCAAGTTAAGTTTTGGAGCAAGAAGTTTAAGTGGGGAAGAGAGTCAATTGAAAATGACCCAAGTTCGGGCCGCCCTGTGGAGACATCTGATCAGGAAATGTGTGAAAAATTGGAGAGTGCGATACTGGAGGATCGTCGCACCAAAGTCTCTGCTTTAGCTCAGAAACTGGGGATTTCAGAGGGCACAGTGATTCACATTATCCGTGAAGAATTACACATGTCCAAAGTCAGTTTTCGATGGTTCCCAAGAATGCTGATTCCAGCATATACAAATGCAAAGCCCCGCCCATCATTCCATTGAAATTTTTTATAAGTAGCTTTAGAAAGTGTTGCAAGACTTTCTTTCCAACACTATATTTCGCCCTGCTTCCATAAAATACTGCACAGGCGCTCAAACAGTCAACACGAAGCTCAGCAGGTAAAGGGGTTGGAGTGAGTGAAGAGATGGTTGCTTTAAGCATTGGAGAATGAAAATAAGGCGCCACAACATGTATGAATAAATTCTTAAGAAATCTTACTAACTATCCATAGTAAGAACCACCATCACCAAGAAATTCATATTAAAGAAAGTACTGTTTTCTCAAGAAATAATCTTTCCTTAAAACAAACCTGAAATTGAGGGACATCTCCGTTTTCATCAACGCATGGTTCAATACTGCCTTCCACTCCCGTCAAATTCTGCATCCAAACTAGGGATTTTGGACAGAGCGATGGAGCGCGAGATTCCCCTGAGCCTGTCGAATCACAAAATCACATATTGCAGGGTTCTCTAGTTCTCAACAAATGAAACTTCTCCCTTCAGAGAGTGTCTCCCTGTCTCTCATACTGGCCTGTTTCAGGCCAAGGGCGAATGCAGTGGAGGGGGGGGGGGGGGGGGCGAGGTCCTAGAAGCCCACGCTCTTAACTCCTCACCCTTTCCAATCATAACCGAAGACCGGTGTAAATACAATAAATCAATTTTAGGTTTGGAATAAGTTATACGAAATGTGCTTTGACAGTACGTATTGCATGATCGAATATTGCAGTTAATCTTTTTTGATTAAAAGCCGCATAACACAGTATGTGATACAATTAGTCCGATTAGTCCAATAGTGAATGCAATTAGTGTGGAACTGTTTACTTGGTGTTGAAACGAATGTTATTAGCTTGCAAATTTTTTAAATATGAAAGGTCAAATAAGTAATAAGTAAATAACACGTAGTTACTTTATGGTCATCATCTTGAACGAAAATTCTCGATGGCAAAGCAGAGCAAGTTTGGACAGAACCTTAGATCGGATATTATGAGGCTCATTGTTACAAACTAAGCATTTCTGAGAACGTTCTCGGTAACGGTTCTTCCTAACTGAACTTCCTCTGATAGCGACCCATTGCGTGTTATATATTAATATTTGATATTCAGCGAGTCTTAGGCATATCGGGGAACCCTCTATTGCATATCAAGATGCAATTTTTCAGCAAGTTCTCCCCAGTAGCATTCAAGTAAGACATGCTATTCAACTTTGGAACGCCCGGGGGCTGGATAGATATTCTTTTGAGCCATGCATGGGATTCAGATCAGCTCAGTTGGATCGAATCGACCTGTGGATGGTACCGCATAGACGATCCTGACTGACGTAGTGACTGACGCTAATTCTAACCATGATCTAGCGAAATTGGAAATCTGAAACTTGGTACATTTATACCTTTTGGGATGCAGAGTTCAGAAAATTTCAGACTTTGGAGTTGCATGCCCTGGATGTATACATTTTGAGGGGATATTTTTTCAAAGATATATATTTGCTTCAGTCAAACGGAGAGACATGGAAAGCTGAAACTTAGCTTAGAGATGGTTTCTAAGACACTCACTTAAGGAACATTTTCGAATTTCAGATGCATGCCCTGGGGGCATATTTCTTGGGGGTAACTTTTCAAATAATGTTTTTGTCCTACCGAATTTGGCAGAAACAGAAAGATGAAACTTGGCACACCAACTGAGGTGATAGTGCGTTTAGAAAAGATCAAGTTTTGAGGTACATATCCTCAGGATACAGCTTTTGGCTGCATCGGCTTTTCTAAATATATTTTTGCACCAGGAAAAAGAGTAAACGGATGTGGATGAAACTTGATATGTGTCCGGTTCTCCTAAGTGATGATTTTAGTATTAAAATATTAGTTTTTAGGCGAAACCCTTGAGAATTTTTTCTTGCAAAAGGCGCATTTTCCAGAATCCTTTCTGGTCTAATGAAAGAGTGAACTAAATAAATTTGAAAATTGACTGAAAAGTACCTGCTCGATTGCTTAGTGCGGATCCTACTTTTCAAATATGACCTTTCATGGCAGATTATGATGATATTTGAAGTTAAGCGCACAAAAAACAATCGGAGTAATTATTTTGATTAAAATACCGGTTCGTTCTCTCTCGATGCACATTTCCAGAGGTACATACTTTAAGACGTTTCCGACACCTTGAAAATAAATGAATGAATGAATCACATGAATCATATGAAATAATGGAGCGCTGAAGGCGCGACTATAGCGAGTTTGTTTGCCCTTCAGGCAAACAAACTTAAGTTAAGGAAATTAAGGTTAGTTAAGGAAATATACTTCTAAAAATGAAAAATCTTGGAAGACTTACATTCACTGATGAGCATAAAGACAAAGCAGAGGGAGAAAATACCAAATGTGTTGCTATGCCCCATACTAATAGTGTGCTTGTTTTGAATTCGCCCTACGTATTGTACGTTCTAAAGTCTGACGTGAGTGTAGAATGGTCCACCCGGTCGTAGGGAGTCCTTTATGTCAGATGACCTTATCTCATGTCACTTTTCAAGAGCAATAGTTGCTTTCAATCCGTGGGAGGCTATGACGTAAAGGCAGGACAAGAGTATACAAATACCGGGTACGAAAAAACGCGCAACAATATTTACATTTTCTTTCATTGTTTATTTCATCGCAAATCATACCCCATACTGAACTATCTTTCCCCTTGGCATCCTAAAAGCAATAAATTTCTGGCTGACAGAGTGCGCCCACTGGCAGATTAACAATTACTCCTTGGCCTTCCTTTCGAAAATATCTTAAAGGAGTAAATTTCAGAAGTTTCAGTAGAAGTTTCAGTAAAGAGATGTGCTCGCATGTTCTGTCTTCTGTTTCCTTAGGTCGAGAGAGGAATAATACTTCTCTCTACCGAAGGAAATGGACGCGCAATCCAGCGACATATGTGGGGCGGGGCCATAAATTATACAGACCTGGACAGTATTGGTATTAATAATGCAAGTGTCCCTACCATGGAAGAACTCCTAATCGGAATTAGATTTACACCAAAAGCGCTCTTTCACCTCTGGCTAACATCAAACTGACATGCAGCTGTGGTCTTTCTGGGTGTTAAATGTCTGGCTGGAGAGTCACGGAATATCAGTTGGATCGCATCATTGCTGAACGTTCGAACGAGGAAGCACTCAACAAGTCGGAAAGGAGATCACTAATTCAAAAAGAGATCTGCAAGTCTTCACTTAATGGAGAGCGCGGTCCCATACACCAGACCAAATATATATTAGGTGCGAATTTTCGGATGAGACGAAGCATAATATGAGAAAGATGCCTTTGTCGAAAAGTCCCGAATCTAGAAAGTCAATAATTGTTAGGAGACAAGAGAAAGTATGGCTTATAAATTGTTAACATTTGCCGGCCTCTTAGGCGTACCGACGTTGAGGAATGACCGAGCCCATTCATCCAACTGTATCTAAGGATGCCATTTATCCATTTTAGGTTGGCTCCTCGTTTTCAATTCTCTTCCTCGCAGTCCCTCCCCAATCCACCAGGCAGTGTACTCTTTCCATCAGTACTTCGTGTTATTTTCATGCAAATACATTTTCGTGAACAAACTGTATTTGGATGTACCATAACGAGCTCTCCCGCAGTTGAATCCATATCCACGTGAGCATTCACGAAATTTCGAAAATATAGTATTCATGGCGCTGGTTTCCTACGCGATTGTCATCGTCGTAAACCAATACCTCCCTGCCTTTTCCCTCGTGTTACTCTAATTATCATCGTGATATTGCGTATGACAAAAGACGTAACATCTCTGTAGTGCGATGATTTCCACTTCCTCCTCAATAGTAGTGATCTCTGAATCTAGAACTTTTGGAATTTAAAGACAAGAAAACGCCTGATCAACGTATATTTAACTTTCACGAAATAGTAGTATAGGAATTCCATAGGAATGTATAAGAACCCTATAGGTTTTTCATAGGACCAATATGTTTCCAATATGAATATATAGGTGCATAGTAGGCTTCCTATAGGATCTATAAGGTTCCTTGAGGAATCTATTAATCCCTAGAGGGCACATAATTAGCTATAAGGGACCCAATAGTGACCAAACGGAAATATATTGGTATCCAATAGGTCTTCCATAGCAGCGGTTCTCAACTGGTGAGCCGTGACTAGCATCTGTAAACTTTAAAAAAGCTACAAGTACCAGTTAGACGAGCAAAAATGATAAAGCTAAAAAGTATGCAATGGGCTTCGGATCACTTTGCTGTTATTTAGTTGGGCTGCGGGACCGAAAATATTGAGAACCACTTTTCCCTAAGACCTCTCTTACGAAACTGTCTTATAGGATTCCTATATATTCCTATAAGAATCCTAAAGGAACCTAAAGGAATCCTATAGGAAACTAAAGGAATCCTATAGGTTCCTATATGCCCCATAGAGTTCAGTTCGGGA